>PVKC010000339.1:15000-20000 GCA_004027635.1 Crocidura indochinensis | reverse complement strand
AAACACGGTTTAACCTTTCTTCCATTTGCTATCTCCACTGGTGTTTTTTTACTCTACCAAAGTTCTATAGAATTTACTTCTTTGCAATGCTATGCTTAAAATAAAAGTCAAAACATGTTGTGTACACAGATCCTTGGATCCCATCTCTAACTTACACAGTTCAGAGACATGGAATCTGACAACTAGGAATTTGGTTTACATAGTACCTGAAAGCAGTGCATAAGCACTCTGGACTTTAAGTCAAAAACAAGACAAATTTAGTTGTTCTTTTAAAAATATCTACAAAATACTACAAGTATATAATCTTCAGTTCTCGGAGAAGTATTTTAATGTTACAAATGAAGAAAAGTTCACTCAATTAGTATATGAAGGAATATCAAGTTTAAGAGTTCAAGGAAATATATAGGCTTCACCTTAAAAATACTTCTGAAATTTAGAATATCCAAAGACTTTTAAATTAACAATGACTTTCAAGTTGCAGTTTGCTGTGTATCAAAGAAAGCACTGTTTTTGCTTTCTATGTTCTTATTGTTTTACACGCTGTGTTTATGTGTTAATACATGAACAAAGCAAGTATTCCCTCACCTTACTAAGTGTTGCAAACTCTTGCACAATGAAAGCTAAGCTACATTTTATCTGGGACATAACTAAAACTAGTACTTTAAATAATGAAGAGCTTCCTGTTTTATAATGCGTTCTCAAAAATAACATAAAATCCCATTTGTGTCTGACCACATTCATATGGGTTTACAGCATAGTCTTTAATTAGTTATTATAGTATATTACTTTTACAGTCATATTAAATTTTAATATTGGTCAAATTATTTAGAGTTATATGATAAGTTCATACTTAATAAGTAATATTTCCTCCGGTACTTTCACTAAGCTTTTTGTTGTTCTTGGTATTCTTTTTCGCATGCCTATTTATTACCATTCCTAATCTCTTCCACATACACTTAAAACTTTATGCCTCTTTTAAAACTAGCAGAGAAGCTAAAGCATTCTACTAACACTGTATAATGTGGAGCAAATGGCTGTTTTATCACTGATTGGAGATAGTGTATGGTAACTATATACTTCTTATTGCTCCAGTATAAACCTGATAACATTAACCTACTTTTTGACAATCTTCTTTATATCTCCTTGACCTAGGGCAGTGGTTCTCAAACTTAAACATGCATAAACATTACCTGGAGAAGATTGTTAAATTTTCTTGGGCCCTACCGTTTGGAAATTCTTTTTTTTTTTTATGAGTAGAATGCTGATAACAAGCTTGTTTTGGTTTGAGGAACAGTGGTCTAGAAATGAAAATATTGTCCAAGCACTTCCAAGAGTAGGAGTACTCTGAGCACCATTGATTTTGGCCCAAATACAAACAAAAATTAGAGCACCAATTCTACAAAAAGTTAAGAACACATCTAAAGCTAAATTATCTTACCAGGTGAGCTAAAATTGATTTAGCTAACATTTAGAAAGAAAAAGAAAAAAAAAGGCAGTACTGTAAAGCTTGTAATTATTTTCTAAATAACCTCTAGACTAAAGCAAGAACTTAAATAGAAGTTTGAATTCCAATCAGCTTTGTTAATATATAATGTGAAGGTCAATTTAAAAAAATAAATAAAGGTTTAATAAATGATGATTAAGTATAACAATGAATAAAAATACTAAAGTAAAAATGTATGTGTAAATATATAGAGATTAAGAAACCTTTTTACCTTCATTCTTACTACAACTTTTGTCTATTTTAATTGAAATTTTTTTTTTTTTTTTTTTTTTGGTTTTTGGACCACACCCGGTGACGCTCAGGGGTTACTCCTGGCTATTCGCTCAAAAGTCGCTCCAGGCAGGCATGGGGGGAACCATATGGGGAACCAGGGGATCGAACCCCGGTTCGTCCTAGGTTAGCGCAGGCAAGGCAGGCCTTACCTCCAGCACCACCTCCCGGCCCCCAAAAATTTTCAAGTAAAAATTAGTTACAGAAATTTACAAGAAAGTTATGGAAACAAAGCAGAACAAATCAACTACTAAAACTTAATATTTATATTCACATTATATTAAAGAGCATAGTTTATTTTAACAGCTTATGTGTAACAAATTTATTCTTACAGTATAAGAAGAAAGGTTTAAAAATGTAGCTAAGAAGTAACATTCAGTAACTAGTCACTCCATTTAATTAATACATATCATCTACATAGTTATATATAAGTGGTACATAATAACCATTAGTTGGAGATTATCATGAGCTTTAGGGAATCTTTTCTACCAAATCATACAATGACCTATTTTTGCTATATATAGTAGAATTTTATTTCATGCTATTTAAATGGCTGATATAAAATTCATCATATTTTGGAACTCTGCACTTTCTTCTCAATTTTGCTGTGAACATTAAACTGTTATAAAATGTTTTTATTAAAATATCTCCAAGATTAATAAACCAATATTAAGTTGTTTTAATTTTTATTTATGATTTTTAAGTCAATGACTAAAATGACAAAATTGGCTTTCTAACCACTGAAAGTAAAAGATTATCTAACATCTTACTGACAGTGACATTTATATTACGACATAGTGCTAATTACTTTGCTTTATCAAAGTTAGTTTCAAGTTCAAAAATTTGTTGTATCCATATTTGTACCAATATTTTTTTTTGGTTTTTGGGCCACACCCGGTGACGCTCAGGGGTTACTCCTGGCTATTCGCTCTGAAGTCGCTCCTGGCAGGCACAGGGGACCATATGGGGAACCAGGGGATCGAACCGCGGTCCGTCCTAGGTTAGCGCAGGCACCTTATCTCCAGCGCCACCGCCCAGCCCCCTTGTACCAATATTTTTAAAGAAAAAAATATTTTTCGGATAAAGACTATCATACAAGTTGCTTGCAAATAATGGAATTCGATGTATTATGAATATTCTTAAGCATATTAGATGGGTCAATTCTATTGCATCCAAATTAAACTAATATGAATGTCATTGATTTCAAATTAGGGAGGGAATATGAGTAGATGAGCCACATTCTTGCCACTATATTTTATTTACTATTTCTGGTATTCTCCATTGTTTAAAGTAGGTTGAAGTAGATGGGAAAGGCAGAGAAAGAGAAGATTCAAGAACAAAAAATGGATTTTAAAAATTGAATTATGGTGTTTTCTTTCTAAGTATCATAAAATTAGTCTAGTATGTTATCTTTATTAACCATAAAACCATACTCAATGAAACATGCTTAATAGCTGCTAAATGATAATGCACTTAGAATTGGGAATATAAGAATGAATACATTGAGAATGTAAGAGTAGGGTTAGAGTAAAAATAAAATACACTTATTTATTTTGAATGTATTTAGTCACAATGAAATCACATTTATTCATGGTTAGGTTTCAGTTATATAGTGTTTTAACACCAATTCCTTCACCAGTGTCCACTTCCTTCCACAAATGTGTGTATCCCCTAAACTCCCACCCCTGCCATTTGCCTCACATCTATCTAATAGGTCCACTGGACCAAGATTACCAAAGGCTTAAAAAACACACTTACTTAGTAGGTTTTACAGACCTCCTAAAAATTCCCACTGATTTACAAGTTATAGATATTTTACATATCATGAAAACCTACTTTATTTAGAGATCACAAATTGGACACGTCTTCAGTGATGATACACAAATTTTAATACAATACTATTTATAGAATTGTGATCTCAATTTTTTTAGAAAAGGTTAAAAAAAGCTAGTGTAATGAAAATGTTTCTTATTAATATTAAGATGCTAAAATAAAAAAATAATTTATTCTAATGAAATGATTAGCTTAATATATGAAAATCTGAATTATTCTACTGAGTGGATACTTTAGACCAGGGGTCCTCAAACTTTTTTTTTTTTTTTTTTGGTTTTTGGTCCACACCCGGTGACGCTCTGGGGTTACTCCTGGCTATTCGCTCAGAAGTCGCTCCTGGCAGGCACGGGGGACCATATGGGGAACCGGAGGATCGAACCGGGGTCCGTCCTAGGTTAGCACAAGGCAAGGCAGGCACCTTATCTCCAGCGCCACCACCCGGCCCCATTAGTTTTTGTTTTTGTTTTGGGGGCCAAATCCAGTCACAGCCGGTGACAATCAGGGGTTACTCCTGGCTATGCACTCAGAAATTGCTCCTGGCTTGGGAGACCATATGGGACGCCAGGGGATTGAACCACAGTTCTAGGTCTTAGGTCCTAGGTCAGCCATGTGCAAGGCAAATGCCCTACCCTTGAGTCACTACTTCGGCCCCAACCCTTGTGGTCTTTGTGGCCCCCTGCAGTGCTCAGGTGTTACTCCTGGCTGTCTGCTCAGAAAAAGCTCCTGGCAGGCACGGAGGACCATATGGGACACCGGGATTCGAACCAACCACCTTCGGTCCTGGATTGGCTGCTTGCAAGGCAAACACCGCTGTGCTATGTCTCCGGGCCCCTCACACTTTTTAAACAGGGGTCCAGTCCACTGTCCCTTAGACCATTGGAGGGCCAAACTATAGTAAAAACAAAATTTCCAAATAAATTCCTATGCACACTGCATACATCTTATTTTGATGTAAAGAAACAAAACGGGAGCAAATACAATATGTGGCCCACGGGCCGTAGTTTGAGGACCACTGCTTTAGACTCTACTATATACATATGCATATATAATGAAATGGAGTTTACTTTTTTCTTTTTGGTTTTAGCCCACACCCAAAGGCTCTCAGGGTTACTCCTGGTTCTGTGCTCAAAAATCGCTCCTGATACCCTCGGGAGATAATATGGGATGCTGGAGTTCAAACCTGAGTTTGTCCCAGGTCAGCAGAGTGCAAGGCAAACACACCCTACTGCTGTGCTATCACTCCAACACAAGTTTACATTATTTTAAAGTATTTTTACAACAGATTATTCCTTCTAAGGAAAGATAATGATGTATAAATGAGAACAATGACTATTCTCAAAACGTTTCTATGGACTTCTTGTTACAGTAACAAGTACTTTACTTATGTTTTTCG
>PVKC010000339.1:0-10000 GCA_004027635.1 Crocidura indochinensis | reverse complement strand
TGAAGCTATTAATAACCTTGTATCTAAAGTTAAAGAACCTACATTTGCATATAAAGGGGATAACAGTGAAGCTCAGTGGTAGATTGCCCATCTCATTGTGTGAGAACCTGGCTTCATGTGCACAGTACCACAAACTAACTAACTAACTAAATAGATAATGCTGACCCTATTTTACAGATTAAGAAACTAAAACAAGAATTAAAGCTAGGGTTGTTTCTGCAGGTCTTCTTTGGAATGATCCCAAATACTGCAGGGTTTGGAGGACCAAGCAAGGTCATGATACCATGTATTCCATTGCTGTGAGCAAACTCTATTTGTTTTTAAGTAACTTATACCGAGACACATGTGTGAGCATTTGTGGCTTTCTATATAGAACACATTCAGGTGTGATACTATAACTATGGTAGCTACATATTTTTAGCATAATATAAATGGAGCCAAAGAGAACTCAAAGATCTGGAGCCTTGGGTTTAGTTTCTAGCAATGATATCCCAAGCAGTGCCAAGAGTGTTCTTGAGCATAGAGCTGGATGTGGCCTCTGAGCACTGCTGCCTATATTTTTTTTTAATTTTTTAAATGTTATTCATTTATTTATTTGATTTTTTTAGGCCACACCTGACTGTGCTCCGAGGTTAAAGTTTCAAGTTAAAGGTTAAAGTTTAAAATTACTCGTGGTTCTGTACTCAGAAATCGCTCCTGGCAGGCTTGGGGGGACCAGATGGGATGCCAGGGATTGAAACTAGGCTCGCTCCAGCCAACTACATGCAAGGCAAATGCCTATCTCTGTGCTATCACTCAGGCCCCTGTGGCTATAGTTTTAAAATGAACTTTTTAATTAAATAAATCATATGTTTTTAAGTATGTTTATCAGTATTTTTTAATTGTTACACTTTTACAGAGCATTGGAACACAAACTGAATCTGCTTCCTTTCCGTCCTTATTTGACTATATGACTTTTGTCTAATTCAATATTTTTGGTTTGCTTACATAATGTGTTTATAAAACCCCGTGAGAGATATCAGGTATTCACTTCTATCACATTAAAAATAGTTTAGTTCACTAGTGATAATAGATCAATTTTTAGGAGTCACCTTTAAATGAGAATAAAGCTTCCTAGTTAATTTATTGACGTTAAGCATATCATTTAACATTTTTGTGCCTACTGGTGAAGGGCAATGTACAATCTATAACTGAAATCTTTATTGTAACCACTGTGCTTAAATAAATAAAAAATATTCTGTGCCTCTCTGAAAACTAAAACTCTGCATATATGACTGATGGTATTCTGGGTACCTCTCAACAGAATATACTATGAGCAATTTCATTTTTAGACATGTGAATAGCTAACTATCAGCCTAAGGTTTTGTACTGAAACAAAGTGATTTTGCTAGCCATACCTTCAAAAAGCTCTTTTTGTCTTCAACAGCAATTTTTTTCACTTGTGATGAAATAAAGCTTATGTTAAATAATTTAAAAAGTAGAGAAGTAAGTTTTCTGCACCACTTTCATTACTAGATGAGACTAAAGAAATTACACTTGAAGGAAATATTTGCAGGAAACCCCACACTGATGGCAAAAGTGTGTAGCATATGTACAAATGTACAAATACAAATATAAAAA
This sequence comes from Crocidura indochinensis, assembly GCA_004027635.1. Taxonomy (NCBI): domain Eukaryota; kingdom Metazoa; phylum Chordata; class Mammalia; order Eulipotyphla; family Soricidae; genus Crocidura; species Crocidura indochinensis. The sequence goes on along the minus strand of PVKC010000339.1, from coordinate 8,380 downwards.
TTTTAAGCAGGGACAATTAGGGTGAGTCTGTGTGCATATGAAGAAAATAGAAGAGTTGAATCAGAATGATAGTACAAATTATGACATTTGGGGCCTGAGAGATAGCATGGAGATAAGGCGTTTGCCTTGCATGCATGCAGAAGGATGGTGGTTCAAATCCTGGCATCTCTTTTGGTCCTCCAACACCGTCAGGAGTAATTCCAGAATGCAAATTACTAATACAATGTAGCAAATTAGGACATTTGTTTTTCATACAAACAACCTGAATTCAGTCCCCGAAACTTCATATCTTCCTCTGAGCCCACCAAAACTGATCCTGGACACAAAGTCAGAAGGCCTGAGAACTGCTAGGTGTGGCTCAAAAATAAAAGAAAGAAAATATAAAGAGAATAAAATGTCTTTTCTGTGGCACTAGCTATTTTTCCGACGGAACAGTTTTTTACATGCTGATGCAGATATTCTAACTGGGTTCCTTAAAAGCATATTTTAGGTATCGTCTGAGACATATAAATGACAATAGTCATAATCCTAACATCTAAAGCCTATCCTATATGAATAAGACTATAGTTTAGCTGGTGGCTAACCCCAGGAATCTATGTTCATGATCTGTCAATTGTAATCAGGTAATTGCATATCCCATCTGACCCACACCTCCTTGAATCACTTACCAATGGTTCAAAATTCTAGTCCTTGCCCTTTAAGAAAAACTGTATGCCAGATCGGGTTTACCACTTTCAAAGTCTTTCTCAGAGATTTTTGTATGGTCATTAATTAAGGCAATTATTTTTTTCTTCAATTTCTGTCTCCATTAAAGGCTATACACCCTTTTGTGTTATTCTGGCTCTTTTTACTGCATTACTAATACATAATATACTACCATAGAAAAATTATAAGTTAGCTTTCTAAGAAAGTAATGGTATACAAGAAGCAAAGATATGATACTGAAGAATCTCAGTAGATTCTAATAGTCAAAGTGAAAAAGAAAAAAAAGGATGCATGCATTGTTTTTAGCTCTGTTGTTTTTAGGAAGAGAAATCAGGATCTGTGTTTAAGGTTATTGGGCTTCCTTTCTTTGTAATGAATTCTAATACGAATGTGGGGCTATTGAAGACTGAGTTTTATAATGTATAAAGAAACTGTTTTAAAACTGTTTTAAAAGGTATTGGGAGGATGACCCAGTGGAAAAGCATAACTATCCCCCCAACTTTTGTTTATTGCACCTGCGGGGCTCAGCGGTTATTCCAAGATTATTGCTTCCAGTAGTGCTCAGGGGCTCTTGGGCCTCTTGCAGGCAGAAAACACTCTGGGCAAGGAATTCAGTAGTGAAACTACAGCAAACATTGTCTACTGGGCAATCAGAAGCAGAGCTTGGACCTCTGTCAAACCTGACTGGTTCTCTGACTCTATAGAACTCATTCAACCGGTTCCTTTTTGTTTTTTGTTTCTTTGGGCCACACAACAGTGTTCAGGAGTTACTCCTGGCTCTGCCCTCAGAAATCACTTTTACCAGTCTGGGGGGGACACTATGAGATTATGGGGAATTGAACCTGGATTGGCTGAGTGCAAGGCAAACACACTACCAGTTGTGCTATCACTCTGGGCACCATTTCTTTTTTTTTTTTTTAAGATAACAACAGCTGCACACAGGTGGCCACAGTGCACAGACCCAGACTTTTGATTTCAAGACCTCAAAGTATGCACAGTGATATCATACAGCACTATGGCACAGAGAGCAGTGTTAGAGACCCCACTCCAGGACTCAAGGACCTCATAGTCCTGAGGCCAGGAGTTACATTTCTGGGCCACCCACGTCAACCAAGCTACATCTCAGCTATGCTGCCTAGGTCTACAGCAGAGTAGGTAATATTTTAATGCAATCACAAACATGTGTTTTGATACCACAATTAAAAATGTGCAAATATCCCAACTATTAGAGCAACTCCAAGCAAACTGTATGGACAGCACAGCAACCCAAACAACTTTGTGTACAAATGCTCACCTAAGTTTGTGGTAACCCCCAGTCATACCAGAAACAGCAAAGAGAAGAGGGTAGTTGCTGAGTCCTAAACCATTTGCTGTTTTTAGTATTTGAAAACAAAACAAAACAAAACAAACCATTAAAACTAAAAAGGCAGGGGTCAGAGCAATAGCTCAGTGGTAGGGAGTTTGTCTTGCACACGGCTGACCTAAGGGGGACCTTGGTTCCATCCCAAGAGTCCCATATGGTCTCCAGAGCAGGAGCACATAGCCATCAGTAACCCCTGAGCTCCACTGGGTATGGTCCAACCCCCCCCCCCCAAAAAAAAAGGCACTAAAAAGACCAGACATTAACAAATCTAGTATTATGTTTCACCTATAAAATAAATTTTTAAAATAATTTTATTGTGACCAAAGTGAATTGTGAATCTTTCACATTAATATTAAGGTACAGAGTGACAAAGATTCAGGGCCATTTCCACAACCAGCTTTGTCCTCCCTTCGCTGCTGTTCTCAGCATGCATCCTGTATCTATCTCATTTGTCCCTGAACTCCTAGTATAACTGCTCCCTTTTGTGTATAGCTTATTGTACATTGGGTATCGATTCTGTTGTCATTGACTTTGGGTTTGGTGTTTGAGTCTGATTATTTTTATTTTCACTCAGTGTTCAGATGACTGTTTGGTCCTGCTATCCTCCAAATTTTCCCCCCCTTAATTCATGAGGCAGAAGATGATTCAAGTTATGTGGTTTTGTTGGGGAAAAAAAAGAAATAAACAACAACAGCAAAAACAAAACTGGGACGATTCAGTCTAGGGGTTATAAATATCAATTTAAAAGAAAAAAAAACAAAAAAAACAAAAAACCCAGCAACTACAAAAAAAGCACCCAGCTACTAAAAACAACCACCATCATATAACAACCACTAAACAAAAGAAAAGAAAAAGAAAAAGAAACAATAAAAAATTAAAAAGAAGAAAAAGGAAAGAAAAAATAGAAAAGAGGATAAAAATAAAAATAAATAATAAGAAAAAGATAAAAAACGAAGAAAGGAGGGATGGTATGGCAAGGTTTTGTGTTTTTTTTTTTTTTTTTTGCATAGGCATAGTAAGTATTGGGGAAATTAGAAAGGGAATTCCCTTGGCCTAAGAAATACAGGGTTTCTCTGCCCTTGAAGCATACTTCCATGAGAACAACTACAGGCTCCATACCTGCTCATTTTCACACCCCAAGGTCTTTTTTGATTCCAAGAAATTCCTCTCAGTTGTGGACGATAACATCACATCTCTATAGCTAGGGATCTTGGTATTTGTGCCAGTCATAGTATGAAAGCTAGGATAAAATCTTTATGGTTCTAGAACAGGGGTCCTCAAACTTTTTAAACAGGGCCCAGTTCACTGTCCCTCAGATCATTGGAGGACCAGACTATAGTAAAAACAAACAAAAATTACAAACAAATTCCTATGCACACTGCATACATCTTATTTTGATGTGAAGAAACAAAATGGGAACAAATACAATATGTGGCCCGCAGGCCGTAGTTTGAGGACCACTGTTCTAGAAGTTCTGTTCTATCACTGTTGTTGTAATTAGTCTTCTGTAATTAGTGGTCTTGGTTTTTGCTCAGATCTTAGGACAATACCTAGGATGGAGTCTTTCATTATGGTTCCAGAAGTTCGGCTCAGTCTCAGTTGTCAAAATCAGACCTATGAAATTAAAGATCTTGGTTTTCGTACAAATCCTAGGCTGACAACTAGGCTAGGATCTTTCTTATTGGTCCCACGATAGGTTCTGCCCAGTCATGTTTGTCAAAGTCAGTTTTCTGTAGTTAGTGATCTTGGATTTTTTTTTGTGCATATCAAAGGATGACATGTCTTCTGATTTTATCTTACCGTTAGGTGATGAGATAGGACAACTCACTCTCAGATCAAGTTGTTGCCATTTCCTCATTGTCAGGATGTCATATTAAAACTGGTACAAGTTGGTGCCAGAATTTCCCAGGAAGGGAGTTTTGTTCCTGGTGCTGTTGCAAGGAACTGTGTCAGTTCTATGTCTGGGATCTGGGGTTCTGAGTTGGACGGTCACTGACCAATCACATTGAATTTAAGTTGGGTCCACATGACAAGTGTTCAGGGTGGGAGATGCTCCTGTATTATAAAATGTATAGGTTCTTATCCCTAGTAGATAAGAGCTTGTTTCTGTGCATAAGATTTCCCCTTTTTTAGAGTGCCTATGCAAAAGGGAATGATGCCATATTATATTATTGTATTATGTATAATTATTATAGTTATTATATTATATTTTAATTATTATAATTATTATATTATATAATATATATTATAATGGTGCATTTAAGGGTAAAAATGACAGGCTAAACATCTCTGTGCCTTAGTTTTGACCTGAGCTTTTACCCCAGGCAAGACTTTTTCTTCTAAGTTTTCATACCAAGCAGAACCAAAACAGGTAAAGTTAAAGAAAAAAATATAAAAATAGAATAAATAAATCAATTTGAAAATAAGTAATTCAAGAACATAAGCGATAGAGGAGGCTACCTTTACATTTGGGAATAAACTCACTAAGAGGTATTATTATAGAAATATTAAACATACAGAGAACATATAGGCATCCCCATTAAGTCTTTTAAGATATTCTTATGGGGAAGGGGGTGAAATTCAGGACACTTTTTCATCCCACACCATGGTCTTATTGAGTTTGAGAAATGATTTGCAGCAGTAAGGTATCAGGAAGTGTCCTTGAGCTGGGGGCCCTTCTGGAGCTGAGTCCAGTAGCATGCAACAGTCCACATTTGGAGGGTGTGAGAAAAAGGGTCCTATAGTCCTATAAAATAAATTTTGATGTATTATTTTAACTTCTCACATATTTACTATTGTGTAGTCATCTAATAACACCATCAAAGCTAAAGTGAAAATTAATGACTCAAACCCTCAAATGATTGTTAGTTGAATATTATATTAGGCTATATGAGTCTTTCCCAAAGTGGAAGATATTGCCTCTTGGGGAGAATTTGATGGAATGACCTGAGTGGGAAACAGCAACAATGTCTGATGCAGTGGGGAGAACTGTCTTTTGCTTGTTTACTTAGGGCAAGTTTCCAAAAGGACAACTATTGATCTTTCTTTCAGTAAAATGACCCAATAAGTTTGGGAACTTCTGGTCTACATTGTGAAGAATATGTTTTTTTTAATTTTTTTAAATATATTTTTAATATTGTTTTTGAGCCATATCTGGTGCAGCGCAGGGCTTACTCCTGGCATTGTGCTCAAGTCTTACTCCTGACAATCCTCTGGGGACTGTACATGGGGCAAGGAATTGAATTAGGGTCAGCCTCGTGCAAAGCAAATGCCTTATCCTTTGTAATCTCTGTAGTCTGCATATAAGGAAAATTTATTTAACAAAACAAATCAAAACCCATCCTATGCTCTTTAGTAAAAGTCAGGCATGAGTTAATCTATATATCTGTAGCCCTATTCTCTCAAACCAATATCATAAAGACTCCCACATTCACAAAGATCTTTGAATCAGATGCACTCTACAAGTAGAACATGGTGTGTGTATTATTAACCTTTCTGTGCTTGTTTCCTCATCTGTAATATGGGGTTAATGATATTTTTGTACCTCACAAGAATGTTGTGTGAATTAATGTTTGTAAAGCCCTTTAAGATCCACGGATGAAGGATGCCATAAAAGTCCAAAGGTGATAATATTATAGTTATTGAAATTGGAAATACCAATAATGCTGGGAACTGAATATATATTTGGTTACAAGGCACTGGTACATTATGAATTCACAGACACAAAAGCTCACCATTTTAAAATTAATGTTTGATATATAGAATAAATCCTATAGAGATATTGCATATATGTTATGAGCCAAGTGGATGTAATTTGTTCACAAGAGCCAAAAACAAGGTAACAGAATCCACATTTTTCCATTTTCAATTAAAAAATCCTGCAGTAAAATACACTAGACTACTGCTGAGATTAATAATGTCAAAATGTTAGGAAGAGGTAGCAAATGATATGTTAGAATGATAAACATGAATTATTAAAATTATTACCTGTACTTTCCCTGTTGCTGCAGTATTATTTCATTTACATTTTGAATTCAATTGCATAGCTTATAGTTATTAAGCATAGAATATTGAATGCTATCTTTTAGAAATGAAAAATAATACAAGACACCATTTATCACTTGTTAATCCAAGCAAATTATTATGAGAGTATAAAATATTTTTCTAGGGCCCGGGAGATAGCATGGAGGTAGGGCGTTTGCCTTTCAGGCAGAGGGTCATCGGTTCGAGTCCCGGAGTCCCATATGGTCCCCCATGCCTGCCAGGAGCAATTTCTGAGCATGGAGCCAGGAGTAACCTCTGAGCACTGCCGGGTGTGACCCTCCAAAAAATATTTTTCTAAAAAATTTAAAAAGGAATTTGATTAAATTACAATATTGTAAAAAAGACAATATTTTTCAATAACTAAAATAAATGCATCTTATTATATGTTAATTAATACTCCCATTCAGTCACTCACTTCATAATTTATTCATTAGTAAGATTAGTGATATTAGCAATGTTTACATGTACCATATACACTAATATAACTTTCAAATATATTTGGTAGTGTGCAAGTGTGCATTTTTCTATGTAGAGAAAACAATCTAAAATCATTAATACTATATCATTACTAAGCTCCATAATAATTACCTAAGAGTAGTTTGAAATTAGGGAAAATGAAGCTAATCTCTTATTCTTTATTTTACATGATTCTACACTGATTTTTTTTTTTACAGAAAACATGTATCTTAAAATTTTTAGGTCATATTCACAGGAACAAAAGCATGTTTTAAGCACTGCAAAATAAAAATTAAGATTGATATCAAACTAATGAAGAAAAGTTTTAAATAAATAAAATTTATTTCTAAGTAGAGGAGAAAAGAAGGACAATTTTTTAAATAGGAAGCTTCATTATGTTTGATTATAATTTAGAATTAACTTGTTGAAGTTTAGGATACATCTTTAGAAAATTCCTAAGACTTCATTTAAATAAATGTAATTTTATCTTTTTAGTACATTAAAATATGCTTTGACACTAAATAGAGAAAAGGTTAACTTCAAATGATAGTGGCAGACCAGTAAAGAAAAACAACAGAGTTCACCACTAAGTCACAGAGTCAAACAAATGTTATATTTAGTAAGTAAAGAGCTTTGTTTTGGCTGCTTTAGAGATTTTCCCCAATTTATGGGAGGTTCAAGGTTACCAAGCTTAGCATCCAAAGCTCAAAGTCATTCCACAGTTTATTCAATATTAAGAGTTCAAAGATACGAATGTGTATTAAAATAGAAAAATATGAAACCGAAGATGCTGACTTTATGGGTAAAATTATAGTAAAAGGTCACATGGGCCAGCATACCTCTAGATAGCTAATAAGCAGAAAAAGCTATATTTAGCATTTTAAAAATCTAGTAATACTAAAACATTTTTAATGTTTTATCAAAAATTACACGTTTCTACGTGTATATCTTTAAGTCCTTTTCTAATAGGTAAATGGAACTAAGACATTATATCTCCTGAATTCTGTTTCTTCTTCTCTAATAACAATTCCTTTTGCTTGTTTGCTTGGGGGGAGTGTGGAGAAGCTGCATTTTAGATCAAAAATCTGGACTTGGATTTTTTTTAAAGTTAAAAATTCCTTAATTTTTTATTCCTGATACCACCACCACAATTTGCAGGGCAAAATACCTGATGTAATGAAAAGAAAAGACAAAACTACAACAGATAAAAGACCTCAGGAATGTCAATCTAATTGACACTACATTGCATTAATCAATAGCTGCACTTTTGCAAACTGTGGCTATGTCAGTCTTGAACAAGAAGGGTTTCCTGTTTAAGCTGCAGTAACTTTTCTGACTATGAATCTGTGGCAAATTTTTACAGTTCTCCTAATGGATTTGGGACAACTGCCTCAAAGTAACCTGCAGCTTTCCTGAAAACTCCTGGCTCTCTCTCCTGCTAAGAACTATAGCCCTTTGATGTTGAGTTTTTAGAACCTTCTGCTACCATAGCCACCACTTCCACCACCAGATCCATAACCACCATCATATGGACTGCCTGAGCTTCTGCCACCAAAACTGCCCCTTTCATGGGTCCATAATTTGATTGCTGTTGTCCACCTTAATTTCTGAAATCATTATAGTTGCCACCATCACCATAGTTACCACCACCAAAATTTCCTCCTTCATTGTAACCATCATATCCCCCACCACCTCCACCATATTCACCTCTTTGGTTTCCATATCCTGGTCCTCCACCACCATAGCCTCCTCTACTACTATAACAAGGACCTCCGCCATAGTTGCTAACATCACCACCAAATCCATTATATC
>PVKC010000338.1:46606-72422 GCA_004027635.1 Crocidura indochinensis | reverse complement strand
ATGAAATGTGTTCTGCAGGATTTTATTTCCCTTCCTTTCTTTTCCCTTTCTTCTTTCTCTTTCTCTGTCCCTCTTTATCTAACCCCCTACTTTCCTCCTCCCATTCTACTTCTGTCCTTCTCTTCTTTCCTTTACTACCCTCCCTCCCTTCCTTCCTTCCTTCCTTCCTTCCTTCCTTCCTTCCTTCCTTCCTTCCTTCTTCTTCCTTCTTCCTTCTTTCCTCTTGTATTTAGTTTGTGTTCAGGACTTATTCCTTGTTTTGTGCTCAGAAATCACTCCTGGGGACAATATAGGGCTCTGATACTGGAATCCAGCTCAATAGTGCCTACTTTACCTGCTTATTATGTATCCAGCCCAGTCCTTTCATTTTTATGCTTGCAGAGCACTTTGTACTTTCTTATTTTGATCTGATTTGCATTTAGATTCTCTAAGAAACAACTTCCAAAAACAAGGGTGGCACCAAGCTGTTTGCATTTAGTCAGCCTGTGCCAGTTGCACAGAGCAATCTCTACTCAGAGTTCTGTGGTCTCAGGAAGCACTGGCACTCAGAAGTTCTTTGGTTTTCCATTGTCAGACTTCTGACTCCTCTGTGCAATTAAAGCAGCTTACCTTGAGGTCCACAGTTCTGTTTTATGCAGCTGGTCACATATGGGCCCCATGCCCATCCTACGCCCACGGACAAAATTTGTTCTCTAGGTTCTACTGATCTGGTCCCTGGGGTGGGGGTGGAGCTATATGTTTCTAATAGGCAGCTAGCAACTGCTTTCACTCTTTCACATGGTGTTTGCCTTTCATGCAAAAGGTCATTGGTTCGAATCCCGGTGCCCCATATGGTCCCCCGTGCCTGCCAGGAGCAATTTCTGAGCATGGAGCCAGGAGTAACCCCTGAGCACTGCCGGGTGTGACCCAAAAACCAAAAAAAAAAAAAAAAAAACCACATGCAAACATGTAGGAAGCCCCAGATGTGTTGGTTTCTTGTGTATTTCTATGCATGGGTCAGAACCACTGCATGCACTGTAACTGAGCACATATGCACATGCTAACACAGATGTTCATGCAGTAAAAAAAGAGCATCTGGCCAGAAACTTTTGTATTGAACTGAAATGTTTCATCTGTATTTGCTACCAGTTCCATATGCTTTTCTATAGAGAGGTATAAGTTAGTATTGCTAAGGGATTATCATTTATAAATCTTAAAAGTTTAATTCTTTTCCATGAGAAATAGTGTGTGTCTACCATTTTATTGAATCCTAAAAATACATTGTTCTGGTTATTTATAAGCTGGTGTGGTCTCTATGTGTACTCATGCAAGATCACACATGCTTTCATATCTAATTTTTATAGTGAAGTCAAACACCATTTTGTTTTATAATTTTTGATTTTTTGTTCTTTTTATATTTTATTTTATTGAAACCATTGTGATCTACAAAGTCCTTCATAGTTGAATTTCAGATATACAGTGGTCTAGGACCATTCCCACTGCCAGTATCAATCTCTCTCAACCAATGAACCTATAATGCATCCTATGCCACCATCCTTTGCCCCTGCCCTGCCTGTATAACAGGCTCATTTACATTTACATTGTTAAAGTTTAAGTCTCTTGATTCTGTTGTCATTGACTTTGGCTTGGTTATTTAGTTTTGTCCTTAATTTTTTCTTTACCAACACACCTGAGACCATTAGGCCCCTGGACTGTTTGTTTTGTCTTATATCTCAAATCAGAATCAGCATATAGTGACCTCAATGCTAATAGGGTGGTAAGGAGCAAATGAGAAATTTTTCCAAATAACAATCTTGTCTTTGAATTTACTTATCAGCATCAGTCAAGCAAGAAATGTCATGTTAGATAACATGTAAAAAGATAATAGTTACAAGAGGGAAATATTTTCCAGCTTAGTTTTAGTTGATAGGGCTTATCTTTGGGAAAGGATTCAAAGTTATCTGCAATGCATGTCAGAAAATTCTGATTGTGCTCTTGCTGCAGGAAAGGCAATTTCCATTTAGAAATATAGTGAATGCAATTAACACTAGTCTTGAGAGATCCAAAAGATATTCAGTGCCATGCAATGCAGGGATAAGGTTCATCGGCCCAGCCACACAGCTAGGAAGGACTGACTCTGTGAGGATTTGGACAGAGATCACAAAATTGTGTATACATCAAGAGGTATATGGAAATCACATCAAAAGGAAAATTATTTGATCTGGCATTTGAAAAATTATTAAAAGCAGCATAACAGCAGGCTATAAAAATGATCTTGTTTGCAGGCAGCATTTGTTTGTGTTTCCCTCTGGAGAAGTTTTGGATGTTCAATTATAGGCCTCATTGCTTCAGCATTATTTTCAACTGAAATGTTGGAACTTGGAAAAGCATATCTAATGTGCAAATTAAGTTTATTGCTGCTCATTTAGTTGTTTATTCTTTGTGATAGAATCTTTATTATACCAACATACATAGTGTCCCATCCATTCCTCTCAGCAAAATGAGGACACACACCAACACGGCTCCACATCTACTGAGAGAAACTGAGATAGGGAGATAATTGTAGTCTTTCTGGCTATAAAATGTAGTTTAACAGGTTTGAGGAATGAACCCATTTTTCTGGAGAAGCCAGCTTTATTCAGTAAAGACAAAGCACAATTTTAGAGAAATGATAAGACATGCTGGGATTCATCTGCCTAGTGACCCACTCCCTGAACTGCATTGCTGGAAAAAAAAGGTCCCAGTCATGTGACTCCTGCTCATGTGACTCCTGGATGTGATATCTTGTGCCCTAATTCTCTTCAAAAAATGATTTCAATCTAAAAAAGGATGTTGACTTGAAAATAACCAATAAAGGCAGTTTTAAAGTCAAGAACATGATTTCTATCTGAGATAAAGTTTTCTCCCCTCCAAATCTCAGATGTGGATACAGGCTTTATGAAAACCTGGAACCTAAGATATATCAGGCCTGTCATTTGTTCTTCAGATTTATGAGTCTTTAGTCTATCTAAAGTAATAGCTGCTGCCCCCAAACATGACTGGTACAAAAAAACTAAGCTGTGTAAGGAAGTTGGAGTGCATGAGAGCTTTGCTCTTTCGTCACAGCCCAGGAATGTTAAGAGGGACATTTTTTTATGTCTGAGCATTGGCGGTCATTGTGCTTTGAATGTCCTCATGGGAGCATCAGGTAAAGTCTTCAAGGCCAGTGAAGGGGGTGCACATGTAGTTGTTTTTGCAGCACAAACAAACTTGCTCCATTCCCTATATGGGAACAGGATCCCCAATAGGACCCAATGATGCTTTAGGATGCTCCAACTCGGATTTCATGCACCAGCAGGAAGAGTAAAGCTCGAAGGAGAAGGGCTTAGGAGAAACTGGCTAGTGATCAAGCCATGGAGCAGAGTCACAGGAAAGGACCACAGAGCAGGGATAGAGATCAGACCTCAGAGAAGGACCATGCAACAGAGCCACAGAGGAGGACAAAGGAGCAGAACCATAAAGCAGGACCATGCAGCAAGTCTAAGGGGCAGGATCACAAAGCAGGCCCATGGAACAGGACCAGGGAACAAGGCCACAGAGCAGGGCCATACTAAGACAGAGGTTGCTTCAACTTTGCTCTCTCCAGACCTTTCTTCAGGAAGTACTCTGTTTCTCCCCTCAGATGCCCAGTGCCTGAAAATGGGATCTCCTTATAGGTACTGTTCTCTGTCTGGGTGTTGTCTTCTTTAACTCAAGTAAGGATGAATCTTCCTTTCAATTATGGGGACCCCTTTATCTCTTCCAGACTCCCCAGGTTCTTCCTGCCCTACTTCTCATGTCTGCTTTGGATCCCTCCAGAAACAGCCACAAAGCTTCAACCTACCAGGCTGACTCTCTATGGGCCAGCTAGCCAAAGATATTCTGCTTTTATTAAAAATGATAAAAATGAAAGAGCAGGTATGTCTTAGCAAGTTTCATCTGTGGCAATAAAGTCAAGTTGAACAGAAAGTGTTGTGTTCAGCTTCCCTGCAAACCTGAGCCTATATGTCACTATTCATTAGGTCCCAACCTCATTCCCCTCAGAAAACTTCAGGCCCCTTTGGCCTTTGGCCTGTGCCCTCTGGCTTGTGTTTCCTCACAAATGCCACAGCCTTAAACACAAATCTTACAAACCTCACAGCCCTGTCTGTCTTTCTAGGCTGTGTCACCTATCTGGGGTTCAAATGCAGGAGTCCAGGGCTCAAAGTAGAAACTATCACAGTACTCATGTCCCTCAGAGGGAAGTGGAGAAACACTCAGATATGTCAGTTTCATACTTCCTCTAGCTTTCCATATTCTCTCCAGACAGCCTACCTCATTCTCTAAAGAAACCAGACTGTACATCTAATAGATTCTACAGTCAGAAGGAAAAATGACCCAACTCCATCTCGTAAAATTTAGGACATCTGTCCATTATGCCTTCCTACTGCAGGCCAGAACCAGGACAAAGGATGTGAACATGATCTCACCCTCAGAAAAAAAAAAAAAACATTTATAATGCTGACAATACACATTGTTCATCGTGAACTAGCAATTTTGATACCTGAGCACTGGAAAGAACAGATAGCACATAATCTTCTTCAGCTTGGCTCCTGAACTCCAGCCAGGTTTCATCCTTCCATAAACTTGAGATCTGCAGATCATGGTTGTGTTTCTGCCTGAGGATTTCTCATGGCTCCTTTACATGATACATGGAAATGCTCCCTGATTTTCTTTTCAGATGATAGACAGTTGTTTCCTCTAGACTTGGCCTTCATATTGTCCTGTTATTCTGGCGCTCTTGGTTACCTTCAAAGTTTTGTTTTAAATCCCTTGAGTGTTGAAGATTATGATAATGGCAGTGGCCCCATGGAGAGCTGGAAAACCATGGGACTAAATTTCCATACATTTTATTTACAATTTTCTGCATTTAAACTAGACTAGAACTATCTGCAAAATCTTCCCTAGAGAGCTCACAGTCTTGTGCAGCCTTGTTCTCAGCTGCACAATATTGCCATGGCAGTGCAGTGCCTAAACAATGAAAACCCATCTGAACTAGCCAGAGAAACTGTTCATTAAACCATCCCACCAGTTTTCTTGTTTGTTTTTTCACCCAGGGTTTATTTCCAATTATTAGCTTCAATTTTTCCATGTTTGTTCTACCCTGAGTTAGTCATTTTCTTGTTTTGTTTGCTTAATTTCTGTGGATTTTGACATTAATTTATTTCTCATTTCTCTGTTGCCTCCAGTTAACCTTACCCTAACAGTGAAAAAAAAGTAAAAAGCCCAGGGCCTTTTACTTTGTCTATAAGCACTCTAATTTTAGTCAAATGCATCTTCTAGTGAGGATTTGGGAAATAATCCAGGAGAGGTGAATTATTTGTTGAGACATTTGGCATTTGTAAGACTGTTGTATACTCATACTTGTCAGATGGTTTAGTTAGAGATAGAGTCCTAGACTGAGCACCTTATTCTCAAGGATTTAGAGTAACTGCTTTGTTCTGAAACTTTTTTGGTTTCTGTGATGCATTTGGGACATTTCCATTTATTGTCCCTTCAGCTGTGCAGACACCTTGACCACTTATTACCATACATTTCTTGCATAATTGGCCCAGCAAGAAACACCAGTTCCCTGGGGTATGCTGATTTCCATATGGGAACTGTCTCTTTCTATATTGTCCAGACCCTGATATTTTCCAGTTCCTCAAATCTGTGCCACTAGACACTATTCCCCCACCTTCCTTCAGGCTATTAGTCTCATTCCTCTTGAAACTTCCTGGGGACAGAGTGATAGTCCAGTAGGTAGAGATTTACATAAGGCTTACCTGGGTTTAATCCCCAGCATCTCATATGGTCCCCCAAGCCTTCTAGGAATAACTTCTGTGGGTAGAGCTGTAGCTACTCCTTAGTGTCATCTGCTGTGGCCTAAAAACCAACAGAAAAGAAAGGAAAGAAACTCATTTCTGAAATAACTGCTGGGATACTGTGCTCATCTTTCTTTCTGCATCACCAGTTACTTCTTTTCAGCTGTCTCTGCTATTTCCCATTAACCTTTCAACTTTCCTAAGTTTCAGCCAGCCTTGATGCAATCCTTTATACCACAAGTCCCCTAAGCATTTTCAGGTACAACCATGGAGACCACAAACTCTGCAGGTATTGCCCTGGGGAAGACATGAACCCCAGATCCTGACAGTGCCTTGCCCCTTGGACCTCACCCAGGCAAGAATCTCTGAGATACATCTCTAGGACAGCTGAGTACTGCTTTAGGATGCACAACCTAAATGATTTATCAAAAAGTATATAAATCAATTCCATCTATCAGCCAATCCCTAGAATCAAACAACTAAACCAGAGCAAAGAACAGAACAAGACACATCCAGCATGAAGAAGGAAGTTAATATATAGTTTAGTAATAGTGAATCTCTCTCTCTCTGGCAATAGATGAGAAGATTAAGCATTTTAGGAAATTCATCTGTCAGCAAGCATTTGTCAGTAATGGAAATACAGAACACAAAAGCCAAAGGCAAAATAGACAGTGTGATCCCCTGAATGAGGCCAGGGAGAGATAGGCACAGATGTGTCCTGCAGAGAAGGAGCCTCAGAAATCTCCAGCATCAAGTATCATCAGTGGGTCCAACCCACTAGCAAATTAGTTCCAGAAAGGAGGCACCATCCAGGCAAGAATGGAGTTCCATAGAACAAACTGTATGGCCTATGAAAGAGCAGGGGATAAAGGCGGAAGGCAAAGAAGAGCTTGAGCAGGACTAATGAGAAAGAAATAAGGGCAAACACTTTTACTATTTTCAAAAGATCCAGAGATGATGGGGGCAACATCAGAAGGAAGTGTTGAACACAGTGGACATGTGCTGGCTTTCAACATCACTTCCAAGTCTGTTCCAGGTTCTGGCACCTGCTCACTAGGAAACTGGAGCTTTGCCACAGCCACTATCTCCAGAGAGTCTCTTAGGATGCTGCCTTCAGGGAGGTGGCTGGAGTGAATGGCAAGTGTTAGGAGTAGAGAAGAGCCACAGAGGGTATTGTGGTCTGAAAGTGAAGACAAGTTTGTAGTTATGGGAACAGGGCAAGACCTCATCTGTCAGATGTGTACTCCCTATCTGCTCTTGGGAGATGCAATCCTAAGAATGTGCCTCCTGTCCTGTATAAGCAGCATTTCTAGAATGCCAAACACATACAGAATCAGAGAAAGGCCTGTGAAATATGCAGTAATATCCACCACCCCTGAAAGATTCTCATTCAGGTCACTATTCAAAATTGGTGTAAGAGTTCATCATTCACAGAATTCTACTGAATAAAGGCATAAATAACAAAAACAACAAACCAACATGGCCCTGGATATAGTTTTCTGGGTGTTATTGTGAGATGCACACAGTATTGATGGCAATGCCATGTCAGGGTATCAAGTTTCTGAGGAGATAGTCTTGTGGCCTGGTCCCTCAAAATGCTAAGTATAACTCGGTTTTCCATCTCTGAGTGTGACCAAAGCAGTCTTCTGGAATGGGGTTCTGACTGTTTGACAGCTGTACCCACTTTAGCACTAACCAGGAGCTTGTTAAATCAAGCTGCTTTTGTATCTCACTGAAAGAGATTGAAAAATGGCAAATATTAAAATTCTAAAGTTGTATGAATATTTCCTGTGAGAGATTCTCATTCAGCTTTCACGTAATCTTCAAAGAGTGGCCAGCCTTCCACTCTGTGACATAATGGCCACAGAGCTGCTTCAGCCATTTGCCATTGCTTTGTTTTTTTTTTTTTTGTTGTTGCTGATAAAGGCGACAAACATGCAGAAAAATTGAAAAAAAAATTTAGGTTTTCCATACATGTCCTCTACATGTTGGAATTCCTGCCTCTCTTTTACATGGCTCCACTCTGACTCCTATTTCTTTCAAACCCACCACACAGAATCGAAGAGACTGCTGCCATCAAATAATTTTATACATATAATTTCTAAATGTATCTTTACAAGAGAAGGGGATCTTTTAAAAAGAAACAATATCACTTACAAACTTGGTGATTATTCCTAAATTATTTGTTTATACTTACAGTACATCACAGAAATATGTATTTGCATTTTAATGTTAAATAAATGCACATATATGCACACAAATACTTGTCAATGTTGAAAAATATTCTACAAATAATAATTCTAAGAATTTATTACATCATGAGGGGGCTAGAACAATAGTAGAATAGAAGTGAATTTGCCTTGCATGCAGCTGACCCAGATTCAATCCTGTTATCCCAGATGGTTCTCTGAACCTGCCAGGAGTGATCTTTGAGCTCAGAGACAGGATAAATCCTGAGTATCACTAAATGTGGACTCCTTCCCTTCCCCCTAAAAATTGCTATGTCATGATA
This sequence comes from Crocidura indochinensis, assembly GCA_004027635.1. Classification (NCBI taxonomy): domain Eukaryota; kingdom Metazoa; phylum Chordata; class Mammalia; order Eulipotyphla; family Soricidae; genus Crocidura; species Crocidura indochinensis. The sequence goes on along the minus strand of PVKC010000338.1, from coordinate 64,070 downwards.
TACTAGGAGTTGTTGTGGGGATTCAAAATGTTTCATAATTCACTAAGAATAAAAAACTAAAATTGCACAAGATTTAAACTTTTATTATACTTAAATTTATTAGTATGATAAACATGTATCATACTTAAATGCACATGTAGTGTACAGGATTAGTTATGGATAAGTGATCTTCAAGTCCACTTTGTTTTTCTGAATGATTAGTGAATGATATCATTTACTGGTTGTGACATTTGAAGTCTTAGATATCCTCTTGAATTTTCCTTCTGCAAGAGATTCCAGTTACAAATGTAAAAACTCAAGGCAGTTTTTCTTGAATTACGGGACTGAATTAATGCCATGAAAGTCCACTGAAGAAGGAAACTGTAGAGAATAGACTCCTTCCTCTTCTACTTCCCTTCAAGAGTGTGTTCCTTGTGCCATCACAAGAATTCATTGTGCATATGCACATGTGTATGCTTGTGTAGGCATTGTGCCTAGATCAACACATCATGTGTGTGCACGCATGTGTGTTTATTTGGGCTGGGTACCTGGACCAACCTAGGAAATGTGTGTATATGTGTCTGCTCATGAGAGCTTTATTCCTTGGTCAACTCAGAACATCTGTGTGCACATGTGTGTGCTAGGAGCCTGGATTAGCCCAACATAGGAACAAGCATTTTTTGTGCTCCTGAGGGCTATTGATACTCAGGTCCAATCCAGAACCTTGCATATGTGCAGCTGGTATTTTTTTGGAGGGGGATTGGGTTACACCCAGTGGCCTCAGGTGTTACTCCTGGCTTTGTAGTCAGAAATAACTCCTGGCAGGCTCGGGATGCCAGTATCAAACCAGATCGGCCGCGTACAAGGCAAATGCCCTACCACTGTGCTATTGCTCTGCCCCAAAGCTGATGTTCTGCCACTGAACTATGTCCCAGTCCCAAGAACACACATTTGAGCATGTTCCCCAGGAAGTTCTTGTGTATCTTAAAAAATTTAAACCACTGGCCTAGTCTCTACAAAGCTTAGGAAATATGTAAAAATAATGTAACATGAAGTGACATAGAAATATTATGCTTTTTTGGTTTCCACATAGTCCCAAAGTTTTTTCAAATTTTACAACGATGGAATCTAGCCCTTTTCCCCTTTTTTAGTTCTTCCTCAATGGGGCCCTTCACAACTCAATAAACACAGCAGCTTTTTAGACCACACCTGGCTCCCTCTGAGCACTCTCAGCACTGATGGAGCAGCTTGGAAAACTGTCTCTGATAGTAGTTTCTTTTTTTTGTTTTGTTTTTGTTTTTTGTTTTTGTTTTATTTTTGGACCACATCCAGCAGTGCTCAAGGGTTACAACTGGCTCTGTGCTCAGAAATTACATAGCAGTGCTCAGGACCATATGGGATGCCAGGGATCAAACCCAAGTTGGCCATATGCAAGGCAAACTTCCTACTCACTGTGCTATTACTCTGACCCTGATATTATAGTTTCTTAAAGACTTTAAGAGCTCCACAGAGATGCCCTAGCTTGCTAACTTCCAAGGTACCATCCATATTCTTGACCTAAAATAACATCAAAGAATCCATAGCTTCTGCTCTTGTAGAACCATTCCATTGTTCTCCATAGGCACCAAATTATCCCTAGGGTCCTACTCAGAATTTGGTGCATGGTTGTTTGCAGCCACCCCTTGTTGCAAAGCTTCCCCTCCTCACCTGCCCCCACACACATGCTAGATCACATGAGTTGGGCCTGCATTTGTCAGCAGTGTTTTCAAATGACAGCATAGATTCATGGGGACAGGGGATAGATTCATGAGCACCCCAGTCACCCCCAGGCTGCAGCAATTGGGGTCATAGTTTGTTAAATCTGTGCAGCCATTGCACAGTTTAGAAACCAAATTGGAATTTGCAGTTTATTCTGCTCAATAAGAATCTGTTTTGCTCTGAAATTCCAGTGAAGCAGTGATAAGTGGACCTTTCCTTTGTTCAATTGTGCAGTTCCTGATGTGTTCCATGGGAAAAGAGACTTTGTTTCACATACATATAATGTCCTAGTATGGCCATGTACATTTCTTATGCTAGATGTAATGCCCTTGTTCCTGCTATTCTGTCTCCAATCACTTTATTAGCTAGTAGCCTGTTCTCAATAGTAACCATACAATTTCTCCATGAATGTGAGGACTTGATCTCATCTTTGGATCCTATTTCTTTTCTGGGTCTCCTCTCTCCTACAGTCTATTACCTGCAGCTAAGCAGCTCCATCTGCATGAAGTGATGAGCCCAGTATTCAGTTTTTCTGCCTATCGAGGAAGTGTATTTTCTGCAGATGGAATCACTTCTTTGGGACCTGGCCAGAGGGTCTCCACATCCCTCTCAGACTGTGTGTGACTCCTTGGCATTTAGCTGTACACATAATTGGGAGACTGGGTTAGATTGAGAGCAGCACTCTACATGTCTTAGTCATGAAGTACAGTTGTCATTGAAATATGGGCCCCACTGAGCTTAGCCACTATAGTACCCCCAGCCTGAGTCCATCCTACATTGCACATGCCCTGAACCTTAAGGGTAGGGTTGTAACCAGTGTGTGGGTTGTAATGCTGTGCTAAAATTTTGCAATAAACAAATTATAGTGAAAAAATATTTGTAATATTTTTCTCAGATCATGGACTTCTGTAGACTTTGCTTTAATATAAAGGATTAATAAGAGAATGATTTTAGTTTTATTTCAACTAATAAACTATCCTGGTTGTTACAGAGATATTTGTAAAGGGGAAATAGACTTTTTTTTGGTTTTTGTGTCACACCCGGCAGCTCTCAGGGGTTACTCCTGGCTCTATGCTCAGAAATCACTCCTGGCAGGCTCTGGGGACCATATGGGATGTCAGGATTTGAACCACGGTCCTTCTGCATGCAAGGCAAACACCCTACCTCCATGCTATTTCTCTGACCCTGGAATAGAACTTTTTATATTGACTATAAAACTCTAGGCATTTATCACTGCAGGCATTTATCCAACTCAAGTAAGCCATTCAAATTGGGGGGGTGTTGTGACCACCAGCCAGTTTGACTCTCTCCACACAGAAAGGACTCTGATCATGCAGCCACCTTCCAGCATGGATGTCACAGTGGGTGAGAGCATCGTGCTTCCATGCCAGGTGTCCCGAGACCCCACAGTCTATGTCAGCTTTGTGTGGACATTCAACGGGGAGTTTATTGACTTCCAGAAAGAAGCAACCCACTTTGAAAGGATTGGAGGAGTAAGTAGATAAAATCTTTCAAAGATTAATGAAGGGAATCCAGCCTTTGTTACTGCCAGCTTCTTTGCTAGTCATCCTCCACAATCCCCTCATATCAGGGCATCCTACAGATAATACTCTTCTGTCTTGGTTTATCATTTACCTACCAAAAAGTGCCTGTGTTCTAGGGGGCAGGGGTCATGAAGGGTATGGTGAAAGGGATGGAATTGCAGCCACCACAATGCAGCTAGACTGTGTGCTGGCATCAGTCAGGGCACACCCACTGAAAAGGTGGCATATGCAGGCTGGCCAGATCCAGCCCACCTCCTTTCCATTCACAGGAGTCTGTTGGGGACTTGATGGTTAGGAATATTCAGTTACATCACACAGGAAAGTATGTCTGCACCGTGAAATCAACTCTGGAAATCCTATCTGCAGCAGCAGATGTCATTGTAAGAGGTAAGGTCCAAGTTGGAGGGCATGGCAATGGCTACAGCCTGTCTGCTGGCCTCGAAGGGGCTAACTTCCTAGTGCCCCTAAAGACATGGAAGAGAGGGCAGCAGCAAGAATTTCCTCTCCAACACTGGACTCTGGCTGTAGACAAGGCATGAAGGTGAGACCCCCTAAACAATGGCCTGGTTCTTGTACCTGGGTCAGCCAATCATGCTGTGGTAGTTTTCCTGGGTATGTGTGCCACCACACATTATCTTTGCTCTGCTCCAGAAAGGCTGGGTGTAAAGTCCATGCCTTAGAATCACTTCCATTTGATAAACATGCCTTCCCCAGCCAATCCCATCTTCAGAAAGAGTGTTTCTAGTTCACTAGCTCCCTGTGTAAGTTGAATTAATTGAGATTTAGTTAAAATAATGTATTACCAATTCCTTGTGTTCAATACTTTAATTTCTAAGTGTGGGACAGATTAAACTAAACTATTCCCCAGTCAAATCAATTGACTGTCTTCCATAGTTACAATGAAATATTTTTCCAAGGTCCCCCAGGTCCCCCCAAGGAATTGAGGGTGGAAGGTGTTTCCAGCACAACCTCAGACCTAAGCTGGACACCAGGTTCCAGCAACAACAGCCCCATCCAGGAGTTCATTGTCCAGGCAAGGACGCCCTTCTCCATAGGCTGGCAGGCCGTGTCCACAGGTGGGTGCCTCGGGGTTCGGCATAGGTTTGCTTTTCGTGTGTGTGAGATCTATGGCCTATGTGCTGTCTGCTTTTCAGTTCCGGAAATCCTTAGTGGCAACACACACAAGGCCACAGTAGCTGGCCTGAGTCCTTGGGTGGAATATGAATTCCGTGTACTTGCGGGAAACAGTGTCGGCATTGGGGAACCCAGTCAACCATCAGAGCTGTTAAGAACCAAGGCATCAGGTAAGAAATGTACACATGTCTGCCACTTCCTAGAGCCACTAGAAGCTTCCATGAAGTCCTGAAGAAGAGCACTTATCCACAGCTGTAGCAGCAGCTGGTATCTCTTTTACTTGCATTTTTGTATATTTAGCATTAGGTGTATTTTTTAAATCTTTTTTTTTTTTTTTTGATGGGATATGGTGTCCCATATCTGCTCAGCGGCCCAAGAAATGCTCCCAACAATTATGTAAACTGGCCACTTTTTCTATACAGGGACAAGTTTTTAGCTTTGGGGATTTACCTGATTTGCTGAGGGATCCCTGAAATGCACCCAGAGATGGTCAGGGACCATTCAGTGCTAGGACTGACCCATGGTCCCTCCCCAACACTCTCTCTCCAGCCCCAAAGCATGTTGCATTTTTTTCTGGAATAGTTTTTCAAAATAGGATGATTCTGCACAAATGGGCATATAAAAAATAAGAGTTTTCCAAAAAACACTGTTACTTTGCCTGTGACAAAATTATGTGGAGAGTGTGCAAGTTTGAAAAGGCAGCTGTGTTTGTCTGTGTGCTGTGAGTGTGCTCTGACCAAAGATGAAGAGCTTCTCAGGACCACAGTCGCCATTTGCATCCCCCCTCCCAATTACCAAACTGAAGACTCAACAACAATGCAGATTAGCCCCATGCAGTCAATAGTCCTATCACAGGAACACTGGAGCACCTGAAAGGATCAGAGGCACATGACGCCCTGGTTTAGGACTTGAACCTTATTTCTCTTGTCAATGAATATTTTCATGACCTGTTCTGAACCCCCATAGCTGTTGCTCAAAGCATGGATGTCCAACATCAGCGCCCCTGCAGTCATTTGCCAAGCCATCTTCATCAACAACACAAGTTACATCCATAAAATGAGCATAACCACCTGGTACTAGGGAGCCCAACACTCCACTACTTAACAAGGGACTATTTTCATAGTGTGCGTGAGACCAGAAATCACCTATATTTGGAAACAGATGTGAAATAGAGTCCTGGAACATAGCCTGTGTATGGGCTAATTATTTCACACCAAGCACGAATGTGTGATATGTGAAAGCACATCAATGGACTTAGCACCAGACAGCCTTAGCACCAAAAGAGCCTTGGCCTCAGTGACAGGAGTTTGTCAGAGTACCTGTGCACATGTGAATCTTACAGGCATTCTTGCAATAGAGCAAGGAGCAAAGGTGGACAGAATTCTCTTTGGGGGTGTCTCCAACTCTTTGGGGGTTTTTTAGGTCTTATGATTTTCCTAGTTTTTTGCAGAGATATTTCTAGCTGCATTCTCTTCAGTTTGGACAGAGACTCTCCAAAGCTCATGGAGATGGGATCTCCTCAGTGATTTCCTGAAGTCTATATTCCACTGAAGTGTCTCCTTTAAATGTCCCATCAAAGACAAATTCTTCTCAGTATAGCTTTAAGTTCATTTGAAAATGCAGTAAAGGAAGTAGCTTTATTATCCAGAGACTTGAGAACTGGTTAAGAATAAATTATTGTGTTGTTGAAAATAATTTCCTAATAATTTCCCATGCATCGAGGCTCTTAGAAAGTTCTGAATCAGTGTCCATGGGCATGGAGGGGAACCAGAAATTTTCCCATGAGAGCAGAATCTGCTTGCATTCACAGACTTCTGGACAAAGACACTGAAGATCAGGACAAGGCCCAAGGTAAAGTGGCAGCATCTTACTGCATCACAAAGATCAGAAGGACCGGGATAGTTGTGAATATGAAAATGGAGGACATCTGATAAGCATGAGGCAAGACAGAACAAGGATCATCTTGATACAGAACCACTATATCATCTGTGAGGTTGTGAACTCTAGCACTTCTAAATTCTAGCTGTAGCAGAGGAGTGTCCCCTGCACAGGACATCAATTGTCATACACCATACTTCCTACAGTGGACACTTTTTTGCAGTATAACCCTCCTCTGGCGCTCATCAAATACAAGGGAACATAAATCAAAGCCTGTAGTGTGGCTCAACACTGCAGACTCTGCCTGCTAGATTCTGCAGTGACAAAATTGAGAAACTTCTGCCATTATTTCAGGAACAGAAGAACTGCCTTTTAGCACTTGGATAACTGCCTTGGGCACACATGTGCCCAGTCCAACTGGAATCAAGTTTCTGATGAACTTTCATTTATGTTCACCAGGAAGCCACCTCCTCACCTCTAACTCTTCTTATCCAGATAGGCACCATCTCTAGAATATTTTCCCAGCTCTAAAAATGAGCAAGAAGAAGCCCCTTTCACAGGGCTCCTGGCATCATGGCTTTCTCTAGTGTCCCCATTGCATAGGAGCCCTGCTCTACTCTGAAGCCCACAGAACCAAAAACACTCTTGAAACAAGAGATTAATATATATTCTAAAAATTATTTTAAATGTTTGTTCATCTACCTATCTACACTACTTCATAAATTTTAGGAGTATAGCTTTAAATGTATCTATGTGTCAAAGAATTTAGTTTTCAGTGTTAAAATATCCTCATGACCAGCCCCCAAGACATTACTTTAATTTATATATTGTAAAAAATTAATTAATACACTGCCACAGTAACTTGTTTACAGCACAACTGTATAATTAGGCACTAACTCAGCAGTGTCACTGCTACCTTCTAAATGGAACATTATTTTGCCAATTAGGAGATGATGCATAGTAATGTCAAAGACATGATGTTACTCTATTTTTAATTAATATTGGATTTAGAGAGCTTATGTATCAAGCACAACTGTGTCCTCTCTCTTAGAAACTTGGATGCATGTAAGCATAATTTATGTTCATTACCAATGCAAGGCTCTCCCAACATGCTCGTGTGAGTTCTGGACAGGTGAGACTGAAAGCAAATTCTGCTGGTGTGGATGGGCTTAATGAGCATCACAGCTTTTCTTTTGTGCTTCTAGTCCCGGTGGTGGCTCCAGATGGTGTTGGTGGAGGTGGAGGGAGTCGCTCAGAACTCATCGTTACGTGGGAGGTAATTTTTCTGTCCAAATGAGTTATTTGGAAGGAAAAATACTTAGTTGGTCAGGAAGAACCCTGGAAAACCAAGTTATTTGCTCATGATGGAGACTGGAAACATGCCTTACCAGCCTCCTGCTGATAAACCAGTTAGAGGTATGTTGAGAACCTCTCTTAGACCTTCTTCATGGAGCCTGCAGACCAACCTAGAAGACTAGCATTGCAACCCTGCCAGCTGGAGGCAGCCAGGAGTCTCTGGGCACGATTTCCCTTATGATAAACTGGAGGCTTTTCACTTCTTATTGATTGAGCTCTCCCTGTGGCTCTGCAAATGGAAAACAATGATTTTGTTCATTTGCTTTTCCATCTCTCTCACGTGTTCTCTGCTTCTAGCTGAGAGTGGAGAGTAGAAGCCAATAGCATTATTCTCAAGGCTTATTTATCTCAAGTTTCAGCATAGTGTACCATTTTATACTGATTTTCAGAAGTAAGAAGCTTTAGATGTGGCCCAGCTAATGTAGTGTCCTGCCTGTAGAAAAGACTGAACCTGCCTCCACCTGGGATCTAATAGCCTCCCCACCACAATCTCTCTGTGTCCCCCACCCTTTTCTCTCAGACTCTGAGGTCAGTCAGGGGAAGGACAATCAAAGTCAGGGACTTTGGTGACATCTCATTGGAAGGGTCATTCTCAAGAAGGCTTTAGGCAGCTGTTCCATCACACACTGGCCCTGTGCACTGGTCGAGGACTCATGGTTGAGGAAAGTGGTCCCATCAGACCCATAGATATCTGTTTACCCATTTCTTCTATCAGTCTATAGGCCTCCTGTGTTCTATATTCATTGTCTTGTGACTTCTATTTTACTTTCTCTCATATGTGTGGATATGACCCTACAGGATATGAGTTTGTCTTGTGACTCCCATTTTACTTTCTCCCATATGGGTGGATATGACCCTACAGGCTATGAGTTTGAGTGGACCTCTGCCCACAGGGCCTATGAGTGATGGACTGTTGATCCATGCCTGCTGACCCATGCCCTTACCCCTGCAGCCCACTGTATCAGGGAGAACCACTCACCCAATTCCAGAACAATTCCTACATGAGGAACCCACTACTTCCTCCAGGTTCATAGCCCTTACAGGGCCTTCTTGCCCAGAATGTCCCTTCTTATCATTCCCTTGGGACCTAGCCTCAGTGCAACAACTATATCTGGAAGGAATCCTGAGGGAGCCAGGCAAATAAGCCTCATCCTCAGGAGGGGACAGAGACTTCCTAACGGTGATTAGGACAGTGACCAGGCCCTCTATGCCTTCATAGTCCAGAGATGCCTCTTTCCATGAGTCTATACTCAGACTCTAAAATCTTTGTCACTCCTTATGACCAGATCTGGGACAGGATCTGCCTCTTAACCTCCCCCAACACATACTCACACACTCAAACATGCATATAATTCATTCACACACATGAATATACATGACTATATACATACTCAAGCATGTACCACAACAATTCACATACACATAGTTACAAACTTATACACATACAAAATCATACACATAGTTACAAACTTATAAACACACAGCTACAGACATGCATATACACAAATAACCTTCACTTACACATGTATAGACTCATATTTATGCACGTGCACTCCCAAATATGACTCTGACAGACTCATACACAGAGCCACTTGCACACATGCAAATACACTCACACATACTCTCACACACATGCACACACTAATCACTGAAGTATACACACTAACACTCACACAAACACACAAGAACATGCACATCTTCTTGTGCTGTTCACTCAGACTTTACCGGCAAGATTTGGGCTCTGTCTTCCAGGATAGAAAATATAAAGGCCCCAGCATCAAACTCAGTTCTGGTACCCCAGTTGAGAGGCCTACTCAGTGTGTCAGAGTGTCATGAGATGAGGGATTATGGGCATGGGGAAGCAGAGCTAGAGGGGCTGTGGGCTGAGAGAAACTGTGGGGTGTCTCAGAGTAGCAGAAGGAACTCAGATTCTGCCCTTTCAGTGGCCAGAAAAGTCACAGAGAGGAAGAAGTGAACGAATAAACAGCACCTACTCTAGAACAAAACAAATTCTGTAGATGAACTCTCTTGGTAACAGGAACGTTATCTAAATTAAGCAGAAAACATCTTCATTTTTTGTTAATGATTGTATTATGTTAATATGTATCTAGTTTAATTTTTTAACTTTATTACATTTAATTTTTGTTTTGTTTTGTTTTGGGGCCACACCCGGTGACGCTCAGGGGTTACTCCTGGCTATTTGCTCAGAAGTCGCTCCTGGCAGGCACGGGGGACCATATGGGGAACCGGGGGATCGAACCACGGTCCATCCTAGGTTAGCACAAGGCAAGGCAGGCACCTTACCTCCAGTGCCACCGCCCGGCCCCCACATTTAATATTTTAATTATTTCATTTTTCTGATGATTTGTATTTACACATCATAATTTCCAACACTGTCAATAGTACACTTGCCTGCAGTGGTACACAAGAGATTGTCAGTCTCTTTTTGTAGAATTAGCACAGTTGTATTTTTTAAATATCAGAAAAGTGCACACCAGTGTCACTACTAATAATTAAATATGTTTAAAAATATTGGGAGTTCCTTATAATTTCATGTTGCAATAAGATTTTATCTTTTATAGTGTCATTGCACAATACTTATATTACCAGTACCTTCAAGAATTTACTGAAAATGCAGGAAATAAAAAGATAAATATCTTTAAATAATTAACCTTATGTACTAACTTTAAAAATCCACATTGAAATTATGTTTAAATTTTTAAAAATTGGAAGAATCCAAGCCATTTTATTATTTTAACTTATGAAAATCATAAAAAATTACAGATACAAAATACTTTAAATTTTTTAATTTATCTATAAATAATTAAGGACATTTTTTGAATTGGCATTTCACATAACACTTATTTATCATCATATTGTTCATCAGTGAGACGAGCCCTATCTCTCTTCTTGAAACTTGCATGCATGTGTACGTGTGTTTGTGAGCGGGGGTTTGTAACATATCTCTGCATTGGTTCTCTTCTCACGAAGCCAATTCCAGAGGAGCTGCAGAATGGAGACGGCTTCGGTTATATTGTGATGTTCCGTCCAGTGGGCTTGGTTGCCTGGACTGTGGAGAAAGAGCCATCAGTGGAGGCCTCAAAGTTCGTGTATAGGAACCAAAGCCTCAACCCACTGTCCCCTTTTGAAGTCAAAGTGGGTGTGTACAACCAGGAGGGGGAAGGTCCATGGAGCGCCGTCTATATCATCCACTCTGGGGAGGACGGTGAGTTGCCCTGCTTCCAGAAGCTTCCCAAATGAGCACACACACTCACCTTCCTTGCCCTTGCCAGTGTCCTAAGGACAGCCCCATCTCTCTCTGCTAGCAGAGCCTCGCCTGGCCCCCAAAGGGACAACCGTGCAGAGCATCTCGGCTTCAGAAATGGAAGTGTCCTGGGAAGCCATTGGCTGGAATGGGAACACGGGCAGAGTGCTGGGCTATGAGGTAATTCGCACTTCCAGTTCCACATAGGCTGCTATTTCTGGTGCCTGTTTCCCTGGACGTCAGCACAACGTGTGTCTCAGCTCTGCCTACTGGGCCCTTGAGTAAGTGAGAGTGGCCAGTGGCCTACGTGGGCCTTACACTACAGTGAGTGCTGTGTCCAGGAAAGGTGTCCAAAGTCCTGGCCATGAAGAATCTCTTTGGAAATCCCCCTGTGATTGGACCCTGGATTGGGAATCTTAAATCTTAAATCTTTGAGGCCTGATGGTCACTGAGCTAAGCAATGCAACTCAGTGCCTCACTACATTTAGCATTTATAGCTGGTAACATTTTCAGTTCACTTGCAGTAGGAAAAAAGTGTAATTGTCAGGCCAGAGAGAGCGGCCCATTTAACAAGCATATTCTTTCTGTGTAGAAGGGTTGTTTGATTCCTGGCTTTGCATGGCCGCTGAGCACCCCTCAGATTGACCCTAGAGCACTAAGCTGCATATCACCACTGAGCATGAATGGGTATGGCCTAACCAATGGGTGGTCATCTAAGTTGCCTTGACCTGTCCTTGCATTGCCCATATTTTTTACTTTCTCAGGAGCCCTGAGATGTCCACAGGCCCTCCTCTTGCTGTGGCCTACTTCTCTGTGTCCTCTACATTCAGTCCTTGCTCTCTTAAGATCCAGTAACCCACTCCCCATGTTGCCTGTATTTACATCCTTTCTGATTTTTTCCTCCCTATTACAAGTCCAACCCAAGTTCCTCCTGCACAAACCTATCCTAAGCTGGAGGAACTCTGGATGAATGTCTATATTCCATTTGTCCATTCCATCAGCAATGTATTCCATGCAGTAAAATATTCGTGTAGACTTAGTATGAAAGAGCCTGCTGCTTGCCAGCTCTGGGGTTGTCACAGTACCCCAGGATCTCACTCAGTCAAGACTTTGATGGGTGTGAGGAGGCTGAGTGGTTTCTGTTCTTTGTTAAAGCTGATGTCTTTCTGCGTCAGTCATAAATAAAAGTGGATTTGAGTACCTTGTATTTATATGTAAACAGAAGTCCTGGTTACTGGGTTGGGTTGAACAATTATTCCTATTAAATTAGACTGGCCTCAACCCCTTCCTCCTAAAGCTATTTATTTCCTCTCCACCCCCCCCCATCATGGCTGGTGTCCAGACATCACCACAGGAGGACATTTTTGTTTGTTGTGATCAGGTTTTGTACTGGACAGAGGACTCCAGAGGTTCTGTGATGGGCAGGATGCAGGTCAACAGTAACATCACCTCCCAGAATGTCAAAGGGCTGCGCGCCAACACTCTCTATTTTGCCGCAGTGAGAGCCTACAACACAGCTGGGCCAGGCCCCTCCAGTGCACCGGTTAACGTCACCACTAAGAAGTCCCGTGAGTTCCCATTTCCTCCTGGGTTCTGGGTAGAATCCCAGATGCGGGTAGGTAACAGCTTCATCCATTCCAGGACCAAGCTTATTTCCTATGCCTGCCTTTTTTTGGGCTTCAGGGGATACATAAAGAGCTACTAATAGCTAGACCTTTGCCTGCTCAGGTACTTTTCATGGAAGAACCCCTGAAATCCAAAAATATGTTTGACCTGAGCAGGTTCTGGCCATGGGTTTAAAAAATGGACAAGGCTTGAGAGTCTCCTAGGTACTATTATGCTCAACTCTCTGGAGACCAGTGATGACATGGGACAACAGACCATGTGCTCGTGTCCCTGATCTCCCCTGATGGTTTATTGTCCCTGTACCTAAGGCTCATGATGTATATTGCACACCCCAACTGTGGTGTTGCTTGGTTGTGTTTCTGAATCTAGTTCACAGACTCACATGGCTTCCTGGGGTCCTCAGTTACTTACAAGACTTTCAGAAATCACTTGCATGACAACGTGCTTTCTGAACTTTCTGAGGTGGTTCTCATATAGAAAAGATCCCCTGACCTGCTACTCATTCTCCTGGGCCATGAGAATTGTAAAATGACCCCGTGTGCCATATCTCGAACCTCAAGTGAATGAGTCTGAATCAGGGTCACACATAAAATAAATAATCCAGACCAGGCTGAGAGTGAAACACATATATTCTGATAATTTTCTACCTTTTATCTCCAGCAAGCTTCCTGTCATAACTGTTTTTAGTGAGTACACAGACCACCCCAGATGGGGCAGTTATTTCTTTCTTGCCCAAGTGTCAACCCAATGCCGGTCCTTAGAAATTTAACATAAGAAATTGCTTTTGAATAGAGCTCACAGTATGAAGTGTAGTACATAAAATGCTATCAACAAAAAATTTGAGATATAATAATAATTTTCTCATAGGAGAACATTAGAGGCATGAAAATCTAGCTTAGTGTGGCTTTGTCATTTGATTAAGAGAAAATGGTCTGGGCAGTCTATGGAAGTTGTTTGGAAAGGCTTAAAACCCTATATGTTTATTTGTTGATATTCCCTGTTGAGTTTCTGAGTAATTCATGGGAACATGTCCAGTGACTCATGTTTAAACCCTCCCTTAGTGACATAACACTAATATCAAAGTCAAAAGAATCACAATATCACCTTGATACACAAAGTCTAGTTAGCCATGGTATCAGTCTCAAGAAACCATTACTGCTATTGATGCTGTACAAGCTAGAGGAGATACTGATGCATTCTCAAACTCTAAATACTGGACAGGGAGCTGGAGAGATAGCACAGCAGTAGGGCATTTGCCTTGCATACAGCCGATGGTGTTCGAAGGTGGTTCGAATCACGGCATTCCATTTGGTTCCCACATGCTGGCAAGGAGCAATTTCTGAGCACAGAGCCAGGACTAACCCCTGAGCATTGCTGGGTGTGACCTCCCCATCAATAAAATAGAATAAATGTACTGGGCAAAGGCAAAATTCTGAGAATCACATCTATGGACAAAAGGAAAGAAAGATTGAGAACCTCCCAGGTAGAGAGCTAAGACTTGGCAACCTTACTGAAAAGCAGTTAGAACCCATTCAGGAGCCCTGTTATAAAGCAAGAATCCTGAATAGAGATTAATGATGTCTAAAAAGAGTATTATCAGTTTATATATTAGTGGTATTATCTGGTATTCTTCCTTTTCCCTATCACTGATTTGTCTTAACAACAACACCCTTTAGTTTCATCAAAACTCTAGCAAATGATATAATGTTTATCTTTTGTTATGTCTCAGTAGTGTTTTATTTAGATTTCCATCCATCCATACAGTTTCTGCATCAGTATGGATGTCATTAGCAATTGTGGTAGTTCTAGATCTTGATTGTTATAAAGAGCATGTCAATGAACATAGATGTGAATGTATCTTTTTTTTAATAAATTTGTTGTTTGTTTTTTGTTTTGGGGGAGTCACACCCAGCAGTGCTCAGGGGTTACACCTGATTCTACGCTCAGAAATTGCTCCTGGCAGGCTCAGGGACTATATGGGATGCCAGGATTTGAACCACCGTCCTTCTGCATGGAAGGCAAACGCCCTGCCTCCATGCTATCTCTCTGGCACCGAATGTATCTTTTTAATGTTAATTTTTTTGTTCTTAGGATTGATGATTAATTTAATGTTTAATGTTGATGGTGAAAAGTAGAACCTCTGGATTTTTGGAAGCTCTGTTTTCTATTGGGAGACACCCCATAGTCTTTTCTACAGAGGATTCCTTTTAGCCACATGTCGGATGTGTCAAGATAAATGCCCTACCTGCTATAATATCTCTCTGGCCCTCTGTTGTTTTAATTAGCATGGATTTATAGTGAGTTTAAAATTCCACCTCCCATCTTTTGTTATCTCATAATTTCTTTGACTATTCAGTGAGTTTTTTGGTTCCATAGAATTCTTATTTGTACTTATTCTTTTCCCTTAAAGAAAGTCATTTGAATTTTATATAGATTTCAGGAAATATATATAATTTCATTATAAAATTATAATTTTAAAGTATCATTATATTTAAATTATATTTAAAATTATCATTATATTTAAAGTATAATTGTAAAAGTATGATCATTATAAATTATATAGATTATAGTCAATTATGAAATTATTATATAGATTTCAGAAAATCTATATAATGTTTTGGGTATATGATAATACCTATATTAACTATGTTAATTCTTTTCTTTTGTTTTGGTTTTTGGGTCATACCTGGCAGTGCTTCAGGGGTCACTCCTGGCTCCACACTCAGAAATCACTCCTGGCAGGCTCGGGAGATCATATGGGATGCTGGGATTTGAATCACCAACCTTCTCCATGAAGGGCAAATGCCTTACCTCCATGATATCTCTTCAGCTCCAACTATGTTAACTCTTCTAATCTATGGAATATTTTTTCTTTTCTTTTTTTTTTTTTTTGGTCAATATTAATTGCGAAATTTCTTCTTTCAAAACTTCTTTCCTGCAGCATTTGCTGTTTTTTCAGTCATGATTTCGGAGTACTTCTTTCGGTTATATCTTCTGAACTCAGAATCAGCCAGCAGTTCTTCCACAGTAGTTCTCTTCCTTTCTTTCTTGGGAATTCATGAATGAATTCGTGAATGGGGCCTGGTGGTGGCGCTGGAGGTAAGGTGCCTGCCTTGCCTGCACTAACCTAGGATGGACCGCAGTTGGATCCCCTGGTTCCCCATATGGTCCCCCAAGCTAGGAGTGACTTCTGTGCACATAGCCAAGTGTAACCCCTGAGCGTCACCGGGTGTGGCCCAAAAAACCAAAAAAAAAAAAAAATTAAAAAAAATATTTTTTATTTTCTTATGTCTTGTTTTATTTCTTTTAGTAGTAACTGATAGATTTCAGTGTATAAATATTTTGCATCCTTTGCTAAGTTGATTAGTAGATATTTTTGATGCTTTGAATATAGTTGCTAATAATATTTACATTTTTTCCTTAGGCTATAGTAATAGTACAGCAGGTAGAGTGCTTTCCTTGCACACTGCTAACCCTTGCTTGATTCCCAGCACTACTTGTGCTCCCCTAACCAATCAGAAAAGATCCCTGAGCACAAAGTTAGGACTTAATCCCTAAACACTAGTAGTTATGGTCCACAAACAAACAAAAATCCCTTTATCCAAGCTTATTGTTTTCATATATAGATACAACAGATTTTAGTGTGCTCATTTTGTACTTTGCTACTTTACTGCATTGGTTTATTGTTTTCAGGAGTTTTTTTTTTTTTTTGGTGGAGTCTGTTTAATTTTTCTGGGTCTAATACAATGCTATTTTCAAATTTATAGTTTAGCTTCTTTTCAAACTTGAAATATTTAAAAAATTTTTCTTGGCTAATTATCATATCTAGTACCTTCAGTATTATATTTCATAATAATGGTGGAAATGGACATCTTTGACTCTTCTGTTAAGGGAGAAAACTTTCAGGTTTTACTAATAATTATAATGCTTTCTCTGAATTCCTGGAGGTAATTTCCATTTATCTTAATTTTATTTATCATAAATGAGGATAAAATATTATAAAATATACACTTATTGATAATATGACTTATCTTTGTTGATGTGGTATACGGCATGAATTGATTTTGAATTGTTTTTTAAATAGTAAACTATTTTTTGCATTCCCGGTTTGAATCCCATTTGATCATGATGTTTGAGTGTTTAGATATATAGATTACAAATTCAGCTCACTAAGATTTTGTTGAGAATATTTCAACATGTATTTACTAAAAATTATGTGCAATTTCACTTTATTTTTCTGCTAATGTCTTGTAACCCTTCCACCAACTTCCTGACTATCTGACCTGGATATCAGACCCTTCCACAACTATGCATGGTCTGTGATTGGTAACAAAGGGGTTGCCTGAGGTATGGGAGAGAAGCCTGAGCAAGGAAGACATAGCAGGTAAAGAAGAGAGGTTGGTTGCAGAGAGGCTTTTTAGCTTAGAAGCCATGTGAAATATGCACATGGTGTATAGGGTCTTATTAATAAAAACTTTATGTTTCCTGAAACTTTACCTGACTGCTGTGGATCAGTTCTTCGCCGTCACCCTGATACCTACAGACCCGCCAGGCTATATGGGCTGCAGGTGCTGAGCCAGGTGAGAAAGGCCTCACCATGCTCAAATAGGACTTTATAATTAAGAATTAATACAACAATGTCCCTACTTTTGGTATTTGAGTAATGTTAGCCTCTAAGGAACTGTCAATAATAATTCTTGTATCTTTGATTTTTCTGAAAGAGTTTTAGAAGAATAAGTAATATATACTTTTGAAGGTTTAGTTTAATTCACTTGTAAAGTACATGGACCCAGGCTTTTTTTTTTTTTTTTTTTTTGGGTCACACCCGGCAGTGCTCAGGGGTTACTCCTGGCTCTATGCTCAGAAATTGCTCCTGGCAGGCACGGGTGGGGGGGGACCATATGGGGCACCGGGATTCGAACTG
>PVKC010000338.1:0-46506 GCA_004027635.1 Crocidura indochinensis | reverse complement strand
TTATATTTTCATCTTCATTTTTGGTAACTTTTTAGTTTCTCAAGATATGTGAGTATTATGTGAGCTTTGTTGTTTATTTGCTTTTTGTTTGTTTGTTTGGGGGCTACAGTCAGTGGTGTTCAGGGCTTACTCTGGCCTTTGAATCCCAAGGATGACCCTGATAGGTTCGGGGAAATCTATAGGATGCCAGATATTAAGCTTGGATCACCCAAATGCAAGACTACCCACTGAATTATTTCTCTAGCGAATTTATTAGAGTTTTTTATATAAATTAATTTTTAAAGACCATGTATCACATAGTCAACATATTTGAGTTTTTATTGCTTTGTTGTGAAGCTTTATTCATTTTCCTTTCCTTTTTATTATCTTTTCTGTGTCCCTTCAGTTATAATGATACTGGTGAAGTTAGATCCCGGATGTAGAAGTCACTGGTGAGGTCAGATCCCAAACAATAGAGCACTCAAAAAGAAGCATCCAGGAGCCACTTTGAAAGAGTAGCTCACTTTATTTTAGGTGAAAAAGGAATATTTATATTAAGACAGAGTAGGGTGTAAACTCTTGTCAGCCAATCAGGAACTGTGTGAGAGGGGATTAAAACAGGACATGTATTTAGAGAAGACAGGGTAATAAGGGATTAGGAAAAGCAGGATCTGTGCTCTGGGTGTTAAGCAGGTTGTGTGCTTAAGGTGATTAGTTACTGTTATATAAGGAGGCTTTTTATAATGTTTCCCTATAATCTCTGCTTGTTGTCCCACCTATAACATTCCAGGTGGAGGCGCCTAAGAAATAGTTTTAGAGAGGTGCTCTGGGTCTTTTGGGGCAGCTAACTGGCAGGTTCTGGAGTTTTGGAGCTGCTGGAAGGCTGAAAAAGGATTCTGCATCCGACTTTCTTGCTCTTTTACCCTCCTGTCTGTGTGGATTATTTGCCGCGGATAAATATTACCAAGATCGCTTCACTTTCTTACGGGATAGGGGAATGGGAATCAATTTCTCATTCTGGGAACTCTTTGAGGATTTATCGATAGCCAGTCAAGGAGCAAATCTAAGCCAACAAGCTACAATGACATCTTGTGTTATTATTATTCCATTTGTTTCTAAGGTTCTTTAATTTCCTCTTTAAATAATTAGTTGTACAATACTACACTATGTATTCTCCAAAAGTTTGAGGGATGGGTTTTTTGTTTGTTTGTTTTGTTTTCTTTGTATGATTAATTTGTATCTTCATAGCATTGTTTTCTGAAAAGAAACTTGGTATGATTTTATTTTCATGACTTTTTTTTTCATTCCAATTCTGGGGAATATTCTATGTGCAATTGAGAAGAATACAGTTTGCAGTATTTGGATTACTTGGATTACTGTGTGTTCAGCATTTTGATATAGAGAGTCCATATTTATTTGTATTACTTGGTTTATTATGTGCTAGTCTCAGGACTTCTAATTACTCATTTAGTGTTTTCTGTCTGTTTGTTTGATCTTTGCAGTGAGGAGAGTGTAATGAAGTTTTTTTTTTTACTTACTTTTGTGTCAAAGTTGATCTCCTTTTTTCAAATATTAGTCATTTCCCAAAGAGCTCATTCTGCCCTTCATCTGCTGCCTGTATGTTGATTCTTTAGGCAATATTTTATTTTTATCTTGATTTCTTAATACATTCTTTAGTTTTAACTCCCTGTTGTCTCACAAAAAAAATTTCTGTCTCTGCTTATCTTTAGGCTTTCATTTATCTGTATGATTGTTTTCACAACTGTGTCTCTGTTTATCATAAAAGTGCAAGGCTGCCTCCTAGAAGGAGAAAATGTTGGCTTTTGCTACCTGATCCATCCAGTGACAATGACAATTCAATTTTGAGGAGATCACTATATTGACATTTAGAGAAATTATTGACATAAAACAAGTTATTGCTGTTCTCTATAAGATTTTGGGTAGCTTTTGCAGACTGTTTTTATTTCTTTGATTTCCATTTATTATTTGTATTTGAATTTTGATATCAGCTCATTTTATAGTCATTGGTTTTGTTTGCCTTTCTTCAAGATTAGTGTTGTTTACATCATAAATTATAAGCATTTCATTTTTAGTTTTTGTTTTTGGGTCACACCCAGCAGCGCTCAGGGGTTACTCCCAGCTCTATGCTCAGAAACCACCCCTGGCAGGCACGGGGGACCATATGGGATGCCGGGATTCAAACCACTATCCTTCTGCATGAAAGGCAGATGCCTTACCTCCATGCTATCTCTCCAGCCCCAACCTTACTTTTCTTAAATTTAAAGCAAATCTTGAGTTTATTCTGGGAGTCCCTTGATTATCCTCTTTTTTCACCCATTTTATGTTTCTATGTGTCTTATAGCTTTCAAGTGGTCTTTTCTAGCCTTTTAGAGTAGACCATTTAGTTCTTCTTTAAATGCTGAGTAACTTTTACTTATTATTTGTCTGAATATGTTTTGTCCCCCCTTCAAATCTAAGTGATAACCAGGAGGGAGAGAGGATCATTGGTTGAGTTACTTTTCATTCATGAATTTGGAAATGTCATGCTATCACTTATTGCCAATAATTTTATTTTTGAAATATTCTGTAAGTCTCTTATTTTGGTGTTGTTAATTTTCTCTTCTGCTCCTCTTGGTTCTTGCCATTTTAATCACATTGTCTCTGTATCCTTGCATTCAGATTAATTTTACTGGCCATTCTTTGAACTTCTTGGGTCAGATATGCTTCCTCCTTAGATTGACAACACTATTGTTATGTTTTTTTATTCACAGTTATTCAACTTTTCATATGGTTCGCCTTCTGTAACCATTGTGCTATGAACCATGTTCCCATTAATGCCCCATTCATCTCTTACATTTCTTCATTAATCATCTTCAATGTTCTCTTTATTTATGATTTCACCTAAAATAACCAATTAAATTTTGACCTCTTTCATTCTGATTCGAAGTTCTGCCATTGTGTTTTATAGTTCACCTACTGTATTATTTAGCTAATTTATTTAGTTTTCCTTATTTTCCTTCATAAGTTCTCTGATCTTATCAGTGGTCTATTCACAGATATTTTCATTTCATTGAACAATATTATTTGTTGAAAGTCTTCCTTGGGGACTTTACAAAGGTTGGGTTTCTTTTGCTCCCATCTATGAGGCTAAAATCTGATTTCTTTCATCTGTTTGTTGAAGGCAGATTTGGAGGCTGAGTATTAGGGGATTACAATGCTCAGGAGTTCACCTGAGTACTGCCATGTAACACAATATCAGGAGCTCACCCTCATAAACAATATAAGACTGAGTGGGTCTGGAGTACTGATATATGTGGCCAATATGATGAGCAGTAGCTGCAAGGAAATGGTCAGCAGACCTAGGATGTGGCCCAGCATAATTGGTGTCTGGAAATTGGGCAACAACTATAGACTAGACTTATTTGAACCTTGAGAAGAAAGGATTCAGATCAAAAATGCTCAATCACTTTTTAATAGGCTCTAGAGGCCATTGGGAGCATTACAAGGAGAACCAGTAGACATCACCAGCCCCATGTGAAGGTCAGTCAACTGAACAGGCAGTGACACACTTCTATCACTGAGAGCTGAGTGTCCATCCTGTGGCTTGACCTACTACTAGCTGAAATGCTCTGGCAGGCAAAGCATGTGTGTATTCATATAGAAAAGGAGTTGAGTTGGGTTGGGCTAGGTATCCTAATGTGACTGAGCAAGTAGTTGTTGACCCTGAACTTGCCCTGCCATTGGCAGGGATGGAGGGATCTACCTCAAATTGCTCTACACCATGCAGAAGATAGAGCCTAGCCCTGATCTGACTTCCCTGTTGTGTGGATATGACACCAGATCTGCCATGTGGGCTTCTGTCTTCTCAATACCTCCATTCCTGGTAACTTGAGTGCTTATAGCTGCTGTTTCAGACAGACACATCCATGGTGCACTACATAGTCTCCTGCTTCTGACTCATCTCATTCTGCTGGAGCCTACAGGAAAAACCTGCAGCCCCATCGCTACCTATGCACAGTAGAGTTCTCAGCAGAAACCCAGTTTGGACTTGGTCTTTAGTTCTGTTTCTGCTGTAGATATATTTAATCAGAGATGGTGAGTTGAGGCCATTGTCTTGGTTCAGTCCTTTCCAAATTGTGGGGATTTTTAATATTCTACTCTTTTGAACTGGAGTGGGCCCCACTAAATTTTATAGAAGGCAATGAGTTTGGATCCCCAGAAAAGAGCAACACCCTCAGGATAGAGAAGACCCACATAGACTCATGTTCTGGCTTCAAAGATTGGCTCTGCAATCTTTCTGAAATGAGCACCTTAATGTTATGTGGCACCTTGATGTTATGGGTCATTTTCACTCACAAACAGTATGGCTTTTTCACAGAAGGTGAAAGAAATCATAAACATCAACCTCACTGAATTGACCTCATTGGTGGCAAGAGTCAGCTATGTGCCAACCTGGGGCTTCAGCAGGGTCCTGGAAATGGATCTCTCACTTCTACAGACAAACAACATAGACCGAGCAATAAAAAGTTTTCAGTATACACCAAAGTAGTATGGGGCTGGTAGAGCATTTGCCTAGTAAGCAGCCGACCCAGGACCAAAGGTGATTCAAATCCAGGTGTCCCATGGTCCCCTGTGCCTGCCAGGAGCGATTTCTGAGCAGATAGCCAGGAGTAACCCCTGAGCACAGCCGGGTGTGGGTCAAAAACAAACAAAAAAAGAATACACCAAAGGAGTAAATTCACATCTTCTGTTTATTGATTGCATGATATTGTTTATGTTCTTGTTTGTTTTAAAGAACAGATATAAAAGATCGTGGCATAAAATTATACTAAATATCAAAATTGGTATCTGGTAAAAAAAGTTTATATAATATTTTCATAGCTGAAGAAAAAATGAAAAGATGCAGTTATGGATGCATTGGGTGTGGGTGGCAAAAAATTTATAGCTATAAGAGCACTCCTGGCCCTTCAGAAACACCCATTTAACATGTCAATACCAGTTGTTACAATTTGTGATAATTAAACTTCACGAAGGTGTGAGACCCTGGAGGTGCTGACTGGTGTCATAATGTTAAATGGGAATGTGTAACCAATGGAGATTTTCCAGGGCACACAGTCCATTAAGTTCCACATATACTCAGTCTGGAAGGATCAGTGTGAACAAGACTCTAGCAAACAGTGCAGATTACAAAGCAGCACTATAAGGGATCCACTACTAGAGGAGCCCCAACCTCATGCTAACTTCTAGTGCCTGAGGAGATCAAAGGCAGCCTTTCCTGGAGTGTCCTAGATGTCAGCACCTTGCAGGGTGGTACCATGCACATACACTATAATCTCAGTTATATTCTCCAGCTGCATGGAGATTCCACATGGCAGTCCCTAATAAAAACAAAAAACTGATACTATAGGCAGGTGACTATCCTGCATATGGAGGTATGAAGTGATTGTTAGGGTACACCTCATTTTACCTAAAACAAAGATCATCCCTGGTTCCTTTGTATGTTTGTTTACAACTTGGATTTACCCCCAAACAGAGATGTCTTACTTATGAACCTGTGTGCTACTAGCTCAGAATAGTCTGAGCTATCTGTCTTTACTGCTCTATCCAGCGATGGTCACTGTACTCAATAAAAATGACAGTTCTGTCAAGAAGTTTGCTCTCCATATAAGGTAGAAGACTACCAGACTACATGTGTTTCAGTCTCAGCCTGGTTTGGATTATTTCATGTGAGACCCTCATTCAGACTCATTCACCTAGGGTTAGAGATATGGCTTGTGGGGTGATTTTACTAGTTGCAACTGAGGAAATTGCTCAGTGTTTTAGTGACCTTTGTACCATCACGTGCAGCCTCAGAAATCTTCAGATGCCAATTACCTCCTTGTAGGTAGCTGTGTCTGTGCTTCTGCTTTCTAATAAATGATTATTCTTTGCATCTTCTAAAAGCCCAAAGACAGCCAAAGTCTCGGGTCTCAGAAGCAGGAAGTCTTTACAAGAGACGTAGGGACAGAACATATAGCTTAGAGTTTTCTGTAATCCAACCCAGTTATTCAGTCAAAATTTCAATTTCCTACTTAATACTAGAAGACAGTTAACGGTATGGGAAAAAAAATTTTGCACTCAACACGTCAGATAAAGAACTGATATCTAGGATATACAAAGCACTCAGAAAGGTGCTTTCAGAAAGAAAATAATTGGGAGAAGAATTGAATAGACACTTCTCTGAGGAAGACCAAAAGATGGCCAACAGACACATGAAGAAATGCTCACCTTCACTCATCATTAGAGAAATACAAATCAAAACTTCAATCTCCAACTCCGATCTCATCAGGGTAATGTCTCCACTTCACTGTTTTAGCAAGTGTTTCTAGATTATCCTTCCTTACTGTCCTGACAACACTGATTTCCCACTTTCAATCCAATCGAGAGTGAGGACTTCTTTTTCTGGTGGGAATTCTGATTCTCCCTTTTCTAAATCCTCAACAGCAGTCTAGACACCATGATTACGACCTACTGTAAGCACCACTGATTGCCAAAACAAGTCAATAATCAGCTAGATCTCAGGAACTCTAGCCAGACTTGTTCAGAGGAGGTCAACCTCAGTGCTGCCAAAGAGATATATTTTTGCAAACACATGAGAGTACTGAGATGTGGCTTGTAGCAAGAGAAGGCATATGTGAGAACTGAAAGAAATTCTTGGTCCAATTCTGAGAGATTCCTTAACATTCTTCATATTTGTGACCAATTTTTGCTGACGGTACTAATTGTTCTAGTCCCAGCATAGCCCATCTTTAAATTGTCAGACTGATAAATGCTCATGTAAAGATTCATGTCATGAGTTGGTTTTACATGTTCTTTGATTTTCAGTGAAGTGCTAATTCATGGAGCTTTCCACCTATGTGTGCACCAAGGCCAAACCCACAGCAATAATGAGGACATTTATTCTGGACATGCCTCAGCTAGTATTAACTCAGAACTTGGGTTGAAAGACATTTCCCAGTGAACAGAATTTGAGAAAATTTGCTTATGAATGAAAAGGATATTTCAAAGGAGACTGAGAACGTGGTGACTTTTGTGAATCATTTAGAATAGTAGCACCCACCATTGAGTTCATGTTCATCATTAATTTTGTCTTTAAAGCACCAAGCCAGCCACCAGCAAATATAGCCTGGAAGCTGACAAACTCCAAGTTATGCCTCAATTGGGAGCATGTGAAAACCATGGATAATGAGTCAGCTGTACTGGGTTACAAGGTGAGTCTTTGCCCCAACTCTTGATCTTAGCATTAAGTTACTAAGAGACCAAAGAGGAAACATTTGGGAATAAAGAATTTGAGGAGAGGAGCACAGTTTGTTTCTTCCAAACTTCATTATGGGTCATATCAAAGGGTGCTGGCTTTGCACCCCATAAGCCCAGGGCTAGTTCCTGAGCACTACCAGGAACTACCCACAGTACTAAGCAGAGCAACTTCTGACCATTTGGTGTAAGCCCTAAACAAATGCACAAAACCTAAACTCATCAGGAGGAAAAACTCTTGGAGACACTCTATTGATTCTATCTTTAGATGTCCTCTCACCTCTATTGATCATGTCTTTTTGAATCTTCCTCACTAGTATTGATGAGATCTTTGAGTGTGCCCTTGCCTAATGATCATGTCTTTGACTATTCTCTCACTACTATTGATCATGCCTTTGGGTGTTCCCTAGCGAGCAAGACATAATGATACAGGTGTATTGGTGGGAAGGAAAACAGGTCTGATTATAGATTCAGTAAGAATTTCCTGTGCACCAATTGGGGACTGTGATGGACCCAGCGCAAAGCTCAGCTATCTCTGCTGTGTACAAAAACCTTAGCATCTGCCACCGGTATATGTTCAGCCTCTGAAATGGGCAGCATTAGTTTCTACAGCAGGCATCAAAGGCCTATGGCTCTCCAGACAACTGAAAGATTGGAGTCATTGTGAAGGGAAGACTCAGCTGTACTCTAGGAATAGAGGCAGATCTATGAGGGTACCTTGTGAGAGGGAACAAAGATAGGCAATGGTTCCCCTACCCTGACACTCCTTGTGTTTAGATCTTGTATCGGCAGAACAAGCACAGCAAAACCCACATCCTGGAAACCAAAAACACCTCAGCAGAGCTCCTGGTCCCCTTCGAAGAGGACTACTTAGTGGAGATCAGGACAGTCAGTGATGGGGGTGATGGAAGCAGCAGCGAGGAGATCAGGATCCCCCGGATGTCCAGTGAGTGGCTCCTGGCACTCTGTTTGTATTGTGGAAATGCAGAACCAAGTTTTGATTTTCACCTGTAATGGACAATCTTATGCTTTCTCTTTTGAGTATGAAAAACAGCTTCATCAGCTGTTCAAGGCAGTACAACTTGTCATCTGGGCACAAAGATTCTCAAGTACTTCCTTGGGTCTGCCAGATGCTTGAGAACACGAACAGACATATAAAACACCCCATCCTTGGGTGTAGCTGTAGCCCCATCAGCCCCAAGACAACCTAATGCCCAGATTCACATGCTAAGTGGACTCCAGGGGTTCTGGAATTGGTCTGACCTTTACCACCATGTGGTTGAGTACCACTGCATACTGTGTGGTTAGTACTTAACAGCTCTGAAAAGTGAAATGTTTGTCACTTCAAAGAGGAAACTCAGGATGGATTGTAGGCTCAATTGCAGTCCTGCGATGGACTGCCACTCAATCCTCAAGGGTGCAACTCCCTAAAAATTAAGGAAATAATCTGGAGAACAGGATTAAAGATGCCCTCTAAAATTAAATGCAACATATGTGAAAACATTGTACATAAATGTACTTTCCTGTCCCCACTGCACTCATGTTTATCATCATTTCCTTTATTTGAAGGTCTGAGCTCCAGAGGGCCAGTGCAAACACCTGGCAGGCACCTCCTGTTAGTCCTCAGCATTTGCTACTATTTTGCTATTCAGCCTCTCACCAGATAAACTATGAAGAAAGCTGAGAAAAGTGGGGAGTTGGTTAAACCATCCATCAGCTCTGCCACCCCTTGGATCAAAAGGTACATTCTTGCTCCAGATTTGTTTGGAAATAAATCATGTATATTCCTAATGCCTTGTAAATATCTGTGGTATCTTAATAAAATACTTTTAAACACTTCTGAGTGTCAAGGTTCACAAATGATGACTCAGACCCAGACAAAATATCATGTAAAATTGTGACTCCTTCTCTCAAAGCCCCATAGTCCCGGGATAGGGGAAGGGGCAGGACAAAAAGGGTGAGGGACAGGAGGAACACAAAGGCACTGGTGGTGGTCTCCATCACTGTATGGGTGCAGTATACTCCAGGCAATCAACTTTTTTTTTTGTTTGTTTTTGAGTCACACCCGGAAGTGCTCAGGGGTTACTCCTGGCTTTGTGCTCAGAAATTGCTTCTGGCAGGCACGGGGGACCATATGGGGCACCGGGATTCGAACCGATGACCTTTTGCATGAAAGGCAAATGCCTCACCTCCATGCTATCTCCCGGGCCCCATCTCTTGTCTAAAAAAATACTATTCTTACTGGAAGTAAAATAAAATTGTCCACTTTTTTCTCTAAAACGTATGTTATGTCAAATCTTGAAAATTTTTATCTCTGAAAAGTATTTTGATGGGAAAAAACTCTGGCTAATAATGTGCTCATTACATTATTTTTGTTTTTGCTCTTCA
Source organism: Crocidura indochinensis (assembly GCA_004027635.1). NCBI lineage: Eukaryota > Metazoa > Chordata > Mammalia > Eulipotyphla > Soricidae > Crocidura > Crocidura indochinensis. The sequence goes on along the minus strand of PVKC010000338.1, from coordinate 36,846 downwards.
AAACTCACCTTTTTATTTTTGGCCATACTTAGTAGTAGTACTTACTCCTAGGTCTCATTAAAGTGGCTCAGTGGACCATATGAAGTTGCTGGGCATTGAACTTGGGCCAGCCACTTGCAAGGCAAAGTGATCTGGCCTCAAATAAATGTTTTTTTTTATAAAGTAAATTTAAAGAAAGAAAACATATGTAAATTGGGTGCTGGAGTAATAGTTTAGAATGTAGGACAAATGAAAACATTTATTTGGGGCCAGAACAATAACACAGTGGTCAGAGCATTTGTCTTGCAAATGGCCTATTCAGGATCAAACTAGGTTCAATCCTGGCATCCTATATATGGTTCCCCGAGGCTATTAAGAGTGATTACTGAGTGGAGAGCCAGGAGTAACCCCTGAACACCTCCACCTCCGGGTGTGACCCCAATCCCCCCACACAAAGAGCATTTATTACATAGTATATAGAAGACTCTAAAAATGTGTTTCCAAATAAGTGAGAGCAAAATCATTTTAAAATAAAAGAAATAAAAATAAAAAAGAAGAGAGCAAAGAAATATTTTAGTACAGCAACAAGCAAATTGATGAAAATCATTGTATCTCCTAGGATGTCATTAAGTCATTGGTAGAGGGTTTACTAAGCTCCTGTTGCTAGAATGTCACCATACTGTTATTTTACTTGTTTCTGAGCATTAAGTGATTGTAGCTACACATTGACATCTAAATTGGTATTTTCCTCTGGGGATGACAGTACTAAGCAAATAAAGTTGCTCCATGGCCACAAATGTGGCCTGCGGTTCAAGAATTCAAAACACCATTGCTGATAAAGTGAAATTTGTAGAATGTGTTTTTGGTTGCCAGGTCTCCAGAAAATACAAGAGTGCCCACACTCACTCCAAAACAGTCCTGGTGATATCAACCCAAATACTGGCAGTCCTGGAATTTGGTCAGATTTGTGTTTCTGCAGAGAGTAATAGAGGAGAGGTGATTCGGGGACATAGGCAAATGGCAGTTACATGTTTTGGATATAGTAGGCATGGCTTTGGCAGGCCGAGGTGGGGGAGGAGACTTGGCCTACCTTCCTTTCAAGAGATTGCCTGCTTTCAGGTGCATGGCCCATGTACCTCTGATTTTTCATGGCTAGATTTAAATCTCTTTTGAGAACAGAGTGAGTCTATGGAACTTGCCTGGAACAGGCATGGCAACTGCGTTCAGTTGGCTTCACATATGGTTTTCACATATTAAGAGCCTTGGTGATGACAATGGGAGGAAAATAGCTTATGGCAGAGCAAAAGAAAAGCCGGGTGAAGCGCCTATGAGGAGTAATCTGATAGCCTAGTGTACCTTGAGCAAAGTTTAATTTTTTTAATTAATTGTATATTATCTGAGGGGTGGAAAGTAGTTGGATCAAAGCTCGGGTAGTGCTATAAACTGTTGTCATGTAGTTTTATGTGCTTTATACAGTAGATAAATCAAAGTGGAGAATCATTTAATTGGGTTTTTGACATTGTAAACATTTTTCCTCTGTTTTCTCTGCATCTCTGGAGCTTGTCCCTCCCTGTTCATGTTTAGGACACTTGAAGTCCAGCTTCTCAGAGTAAATATGACTCAGGGACCTAGCTAATGAGGCTCCAAGGGTCTGATATGCTCTGTATGCATTCCAGAAGAGCGTTGAATGCCCACCAGCCCCAGCAGGATTGAAAAGAGATGGGGTGGCTTGTGGAAAGTCACTTGGTATGGACACCCAAATCTAACAATAGAAGTTCCTATTTTGATGAGGCACTCAGTCGTGTCCTCAGTCTATTTTTCTGGGCTGTGGCTGACACATGGCCTAACTCTGAGCTCCAAGAGTGAGGGGTATGGAACAGCACCCAAGCTTGCTGTGTAGTTTAGCAGTCTCTTAATGAGACTAAGGTCTGGTGCCTTTTTGCTGCCCTCAGCCTGAGTTTCCCAGAGTTTCATGAAACTGGAGTCTGAGTCATTATGAACATCCATGGCCTATTCTGAGGGTTAGTACTGATGGGTTCCTGTGGAAGATTTGCTCAGGGGTTTGCACAGAAAGACAGGGAAATCACAACCAGTGACATGTGCAGGGACATACTACTGGCACTTGTGCTGACAGTAGTGATCTGTATAGAGACATGAGCTCCCACGAGCTGGACTTTTCAATGGCAGGTCCTGTGTCTCCATCCTGAATTAAGGTGAGTTACTGTCTAGAGATGTGTGTATCTTCTGGGAAGTGTGTGTTTCTGTGCAACTGTGTGCACATATGTGAGTTTGCATGAGTGCTTATATGCAAGAATATATGTATATGGATGTGAAAATGTGTACATACATACATGAAGTATGCAAATATATGTGTGAGAGTGATTTTCTTGCATGTGTGTAAGTGTGTATGTGCGAATATCTGAGAGTGTCTTATGTCTGACTCATTTGTGTCTGTGCATGCATATGAGTGCATGCATTAAGGTGTGTGCATGTGTACTAACTAGTGTAAACATACATAAATGTGTGAAAGTATGTGCTGATATGAGGCTGTGTGCACATGTAATAGTATGTTGTATATTTACATGTGTGAGTGTGTGAGTATATGTGCATTATGTGACAATGCCCATAATTGTGCGTATATGTATTTGTGAATTCACATTTTGTTCATTGTTGTGCATGTTCAGTGGTACATGTATGAGTGTGCATGAACGTTCATAACTGATACTACATGTTTGTGCTTTCATGTGTGTGCACATTTTTATTATTGTGTCCATGTTTATGTTTTGTGGGTGTGCACATGCACTTGTGTGAGAGCATTGTGTATGTGAATATTTATGTGTTTTCAGGTGTATCTCACATTGAATCCTCTGGAAGCACACTTGTTAATTGAAAATAAAAATATAAAGTGTAAAAACATTCACATGGGGCCGGGAAGGTGGCACTAGAGGTAAGGTGTCTGCCTTGCAAGCGCTAGCATAGGACAGATCGCGGTTCGATCCCCTGCGTCCCATATGGTCCCCCCAGGCCAGGAGCGATTTCTGAGCACATAGCCAGGAGTAGCTCCTGAGCATCAAACGGGTGTGGCTCAAAAACAAAAACAAAAAAAAAGACATTCACGTATTGGATGAGGCTGCCACAAGCACCATGTTTCTAACCCCTTAGCCTGGTGGGTCTGATGCAGCAGAGAAGGAATTCACAGCAGCCAGTTAAGACTGCAATCAGTACGCTTTATTCTACATGAGTATCTGCACCATGTTTGTCTAACTCATGTCTTTCTCTCAGGAGCTCTGTCTGACTCACCTGTTACTTCTCTGCTAAGCTTTCTTTCTGAGCTGCTTCTCGCTGCTTTTCATCTGGGTCTCTGCCTTTTTTGGCTTCTCCTGCCTCCCCTCAGACAGACTACCTTTCTTTATCTAAAATAGCCCACCCATCCCTGGTGGGGGTAGGTCTGATTCTCCAGGTGAGATGAACATCTAAAAATTAGAAGTTAGGGAAACAGGATGGTGGGGGCAGGATTGCAATTCATTCTTTGGGAGCACACTCCTTCAGGAGCACATTAATTCCTCCAGGACTACACTACTTCCTCCAGGACCACACTCCTTTCTACAGGACCACACTCCTTTCTCCAAAAGCACACTCCTTCTTCCAGGAGCACACTCCTTCCTCCAGAACACAATCCTTCCTCCAGAAGAAGAGTTTTTCTCCATGAGCACACTCCATCCTTTGGGCCTTCTTGAACTCGACTGAGAATACAGAGCCCATCACCAGATCATTGGTACATCTGGTGGCTGTTCTGAACATGGCTGAAACCCCTTCATTAAAGACAGAAGCAGACAGTGAAGGGGGAAAGCTGAAGACTCTGAGCAGCCTTCCAGAGGCTGAGGCCTATGACCTTTCTTCTACAAGAGGAGCTTTGTGCAAGGACTTCAGCCCCTGACCTTATAGAGGGTTGGGAAGAAACCAAAAAAAAAAAAAAAAAAAAAAGCTCCATTGGAAGGTTGGAAGGGGACCAGCAGTAGCCAGATTCTGACTCTAGAATCAAAGTAAAGCTTTCCATCCCTGATGACTTCAGTAGCCTAACACAGAAAAAGGTGGAAATTGAGAATGCAAGCCTAGACAAAGCTCAACTGAAGAGAAGCTGCTTTCAGAATCTCCTGCACCTGAGTTATCTCCCCCAAATTAACTTTGTTTCAGTTTAATCTCTTGACCCTATTTTCATGGTCATGATATTGCTGGTTAAAATGTGTTTTATCTATTAATTGCTATGTTCTAAGCCCCATTGTGAACAGAGTTTTGTATCTAACTTTAGTGGTTTAATATTAGTTTGCACAATTCTGGGAAATGCATAATGTTAAGAGTTTTAAAAGTTCTTAGCTATCCTAGTGAATGCTTCCCAATTGCTAGGATGTTTTACTGTGAATTACTATGTAGCAGCTTATTCTCAAATTATGTCTTGAAAATGTTCTAATATCTTTTTCCACAGAATTCAATGAAAAATAAACTTGGAATACTATAGACTCTTATTAACAGTTCCAATTATAAAAATATTTTAGAAAACATATTTCAACCTTTATATGTGTACCTGCAGAAAGGTTCTAATGTTTATATTCAGAGAAGTCTTTGAAAAATGTTGTGATATGTGTAAGATATGGAAGAGGCTGATTAATTTTTGAGAATGATGCATATAATTTAAACTTTGGTATTTTAAGTTCTGATCTGAGGATCCAGCTCTGGAGAGAAAAGTAGAAGAAAAAATTTTCTAATTTTTCTCAAATTTTTTTGTTTTGTTTAAAACAGACAAATTAGAAAGTGTAAGGTGAACTTTTCCCCTTATCTTCCTTTTTCCCTAACCTCTTCTTTTGATATATAAATTCCCACCTGGATTACAAGGACCTCTCCCACCCTTGTGGGTAGGGTTCTGAATAATAAAGATGACAGTTGGCCTGTGGGAGGGGAGGGAGGGAGGTGGAGAGAGAGAGAGAGAGAGAGAGAGAGAGAGAGAGAGAGAGAGAGCACTCAGGAGGAAAAGACAGGTTGCACATGGCCAACAGAGGCCATTAGTCAAAAAAGCAGACTAACTCCAATGAAAATTTAACTCACTGGCTTAGTGTATTATTTCTCCTCTGCTACCTTACTTCATCAGACCCATTTGCCTGAGGAGTTAGAAACACTGTTACTGGGGTGTCCTCACCAAACTCATGGACATTATATTTTCATTTTCATTCTACACAGGAAAACACACCTTTCTTTTGGAGTACAGTCCTTCCTACAGGAGAAATTTTCTTCCTCCAAGACCACACTCCTTCCTCAAAGATCATATTTCTTCCTCTGGGAAAACACTCCTTAATCTAAGAGCACATTCCTCCCTCTAGGACCACACTCCTTCCTCTGGGAGTGAAAACCTCCTTTATGTACCACACTCCTTTCTACAGGAGCAAACTCATTTCTCCATGACTACAGTATTTCCCCCAAGAGCACAATTCTTCTTTAGAGGAAACACTCCTTCCTTCAGGAGCACACTGCTTCCTATGAGACCACACTTCTTTTTTCTGATGCACAGGGCATACACCTTCCTCTGGACAATACTCCTTCCTCCAGGAGCATAATCATTCTTCTGGGATCACACTTCTTCCTTCAGGAGCACACTTCCTTCCTTTGGACCACAGTCCTTCCTTCCTTAGGAACACACTCCTCCTGAAAACACATTACGTGCTCTTGGAACACACTGTTTCCTCCAAAAGCACACAATATGTCCTCCAGGAGCACACTCCTTCCTCAAGGACAACACTTCTTCATAAGGGAGTACAATCCTTCCTCTGGGAGTACAGTCATTCCTCTGTAGGAAGGAGACCACAGTCCTTCTGGGGTCTAAATCCTTTCTCCAAGAGCACACTCCTTCCTACAGGACCACATTTACTCCTAAAGAGCACATGCCTTACTCCAGGACCACCCTTCTTCCTCCTGGAGCACTTTCCTCTGAGACCTCACTCTTTCCTTTGGATCATACTACTGCCTCAGGAAGCAAATCTTTCCTTTGGGAGCACAAAGCTTCTTCTAGGAACATATTTGTCCTCCAGAACCACACTTCATCCTCCAGAAGCACAGTCCATCCTCCAGGAGTACACTCCATTCTTTGCAAGCATAATCTTTCCATGAGCACAATCCCTCCTCTGGAACAACACTTCTTCCTTTGGGAGCACACTCCTTTTTTCAGAAGCAACTCATTCCTTTTAGAGAATAAAACTTTCACAATTGTTGCTTCAACCAGTCATTACTGTAGATTGAGCTTTTATCTTCTTTGGCATCTGATGCAAGCTCCAGTGCACCCTCAAATGCCTGGGCACTTCAAAGTAGATAGTTCATACTCTGCTCATAGATGAATATCTCCCCTACTGAACCCTTGAGCAAGACTTGTTGTACTGTGGCACTTATGGAAGATAAATATGATTACACATTATCTATTGAAGATAATGACACATGGAAATTCTTCAGGAAGTCTGGAGACATGCCCTCTTCCTTTTTTGGAACTGCTAGCACCTGCAATGTGAGGTGAAGCTAAAATGAAATAAATGATTAATAAAATTATTAAGAACTTATTATCAAATACGTTTGCAAAACTATTCTAATGTCTTTGTCCACAGATGTTGATGGAAAAGTAACTTGGATATTCTTATTACAAGTGCTCATTATAAGAATGTTCTAGAAAAATTATTTTAAAAGTGTATGTAAATATACAGAAATGTTTTTTATGATTTTGTTTAGAGAAGTTTATGAAAAAGGAAATTGGGTGCTACAGACTCAAATTACAGTGTTTGGTGTAAAAAGGTTTAAGAATTTTAAAATTAAGTTTATCTGCAGAAAGGTTCAGAGAAGTCTGAAAGAATTTTGGGATATGTATAAGGAAAAGATATGGGAAAAGCTGATTGTTTTGAGAATTATGTATGCACAATTTAACTTTTGATGCTTTTACAGTCAACTTTTACTATACGTATGCAAAATAACCACTTTTATAAGTTTTGATCTGGGGTTCCTGCCTCTAGTAGAGAACAGCAGAACAAAACTCTTGTAGACTTTCTCAAATATTTTGTTTTTATTTAACAGAAAGGCTGAAATTTTAAGATAACACCTAGCTATTAACCCAAAACAAAGGCGTTCCCCAACTTTCTCCTTTCTTTAAACCTATCTCTTTTGTATATAAAAGCCTATTTTGATATCACTCTACCCTCTCTCATCTAGTGGAATATGTACTGGGAGAATAAAGAAAAGGCAGTAGAACTTTGCACTCTGAAAGACCATGAGGTGAGAAGCAACTGACTCCATGTCTCTCTCCTGCTTGGCATGGTTTATCAATCCTTCATCGCTACCTGTCTTCAGACCTATCTGTCTGGGGTGATTTCACAATGTGTGGGGATTTATTTTACAATTACCAGTAGGGTAGTGGCACGTGTAGTTAACTAACACATCATTGAAATTTTGAGTTAACTAGCAAAGAATTGACATATTCATTGGCCCACATACTAACATGGTCTTGGCATGTGGGTTAACTAACACAGTGTTGATGTATAGACTAACTAATATGGTATTGGCACATTTGAGGAGAAAATATGACACTCATATACATGGTTTCAATGCAGCATTGCTTATCCCAGCTCTTGAGAATAAACGCCCAACCCCATGAGATGCATTCCTGGGATTGGAAGACCCTATTCATTTTTATACCACTACTGACTTCAGCCTGACCAGTGGCCATTATAGCCCTCAATGCCCACACACCTTGCAAATTTGTCCCAGTTTTCTATTCACTTTATATGCCTGAGTGATGGCATGGGGATATCTTCTTTAAACTCCCCCAGCCCAGGAAAAACCTCTGAACACTGCACCTCTTGAAAAACAGCAGCAGAACTCCAAGACCCATAACTTCAGAGGCAGAGGCAGGAGACATACTGTCATAAAATGCAACCCAACATGTGGGGAAGAGGCAACAAGACCAATTGAATTGAGATGGCCTCATGGTGGGTGAATATATGAACAGCATCTGAGACATTTTGTCATTGCCAACAGTGGTGAGATGCCCATGTCCCTTTAAACAGAGTGTGTGAGAATCTCTTTGGTTACAGACCTTTCCGATACTATAAGAGCAGATATAAATAAATATAAATAGTAATATAAATAAGTTCAATCATTACTACTATCAAAAGTAAAACGTCATTTTCTCAGGAATTTAGAAGGCAGAAAACCAATACTGTTTTATTTATACTTTTAGGATTTTTATTTCCTGATATTATTTATCTATTTTTTTTTTTTGGTTTTTGTTTTTTGGGCCACACCCAGTGACGCTCAGGGGTTACTCCTGGCTATTCACTCAGAAATCGCTCCTGGCAGGCACGGGGGACCATATGGGGAACTGGGGGATCGAACTGCGGTCCGTCCTAGGTTGACGCCGGAACCTTTATCTCGAGCGCCATCAGATTAGTTTAACTTGTCTATTTTAACCTCCAGTTTAAGTGTCAGGATCTCCAGAATATTTTGTAATCCTCAAACACTGATGTCAGGGCCAAACAAAACTGCAACAAGAAAGGGTCAGATTTAAGAAAGGCAAAGCAGACATGTCAGGGACCTCACAGCTAACCCCTAGGCTGAGGGAGAGGGCCAAGTTTGGGTCCAGTGCAAGGAGTCAGCCAAGAAGATAAAAGGAAAGGGGGACAGTAGGAGTGGCAACAAACGGCTCCAGAAATTCAGCAGCAACCATCCAACAGGGCCAATTCAGGAGATGCAGCAATCTTGCAATTCAGCCTTATATATATATATATATATATATATATGGGCCAGCTGCCCCCCAGCAGCAGTTATAAGGGGCCCTTCCAATCTGACATAACCCTGAAGGGACAGGAGCCCTCTTGTGACTGACGCCATAAGTGTCTCGGTACTCTTATACACTGATACTCTTGAGTTTTATAGAATTGTTTTCTGTATATATTGATGCATCTGCAGGCTGAGGAATCTGGTTTACTTTTATAACAAAACATACAAGAAGACAAAATGATAGAAAATATCAAATTTCTGATGTTGGAAATTCATTTTTGCTTTCTTTTTCAGGCCACACCCAATGATGCTCAGAGGATACTGTGTTGAGGGGCTGAACCACCTCCAACAAACATTAGGACTAAGCAATCCCTGGGTAAAAGGGTCAGTGGCAGTGTTATTCACATCTAAACATTTAATGAGGGAGTCTGGAGCAAGAGGTAGCAGAGAACCAGAGAGGGCAAGCAAGATACCACCTGGGGACACAGGAGAATAGCAAATGCAGGAGCATGGCTAAGCAAACAATCAGGCCAGGAGGGAGGCAGAATATCTCTGAACTTGATTTGCTGTGGCATCAGGCTGGCAGGTAGGCAGGTTAGGTGAGCTGGCAGGCTGGCCAGGCTAACAGCATCCCTTTAATTCCAGACTAGCATATTACTACCATGAGCAAGTTATGGCTCTATATATCCCAGTCCCAAATGCCCTCTGCTGCCAATTACAGGGGGTTGTCTCATAACTGATGTCATTGTCTTTAAAGGGACAGGTCCAGGCTTATGACTGAGTTCTGACAAACTGCACTCAGGAATTACTTCTAGCAAACTTGGAGGATAATATCAGTAGTCAGGGATCAAACCAAGTTCAGATACATGCAAGGCAAGCACTTTAATTGCTGTAGTTTTGCTCTGGAAATTCATTGGATTTTGCTTTTCCATGCTAAAGTTGATTATCTTTTATGAAATTATATAGAGCAACTATGAGTTTTTCTTTCATTCCTTTACATAGAAAAACAGTTTTTGAGACCACCAAGTAGCAAATTAGACGCAGAGGGGACCACTTGCTTTAGCAACCCGGGGGGTGGGGAGAGGGATAGAGGAGAAGATATGGGAAATAGGATGGGAACTGAGGTGGACGGAGGACTTTTTGGTGATGGGAGTTCCCCTGATTTTATGTTAATTTGTACCTAAAATATGATTGCCAATGATATGTAACCCAACATGCTTAAAAATAAAAATTATATTAAAAAAAGGAAAACAGTTTTTGAAAAGCAAATTCCTTTCCCTCATTATGTTTAAACTCACTGCTTATGCCAGTACTTGGAGTAGTCCTGAGCAGAAAGAGTAATATTTAATATACATATTTTTCTTTGTGGATAATTTATATAGCTAGCTATTGGAACCACTTGTTTTCTTTAAGTTTACTTAGGAAAATAAGTATTGCAAGCTGGTGATAATTAAAACCTAACGGAAACCTCCAGATTTTTGGTGGGTAAATAATATAATCTTGAAAGAAATAAAAATTCGTAAAAAAAAATCTTGGCAATAAAATAGCTTTAGAGCAAACAGAATTGCTGTTATTTACCTGTCTTCAAAACAAATACTTTACAATATGGTTGGTATTTAGTTGAAGATACTCATCACATGCAGGGGAAGTTCAGGACAGAAGCAAACTGGATGGCTCTTTAAATAAATAAAGGAGAGCAGAACAATGTTGGTGTAATGAAGTGCTGCTTTCTGACCCCTAACAACACCTGTGGAGAAGCCCGCTGAAAGAAAGCAACTCAAAACTGCCTCAGAGCTTATATCTGAAGTCTGGATCTCTACTCCTACACAGACATTACTGTTTGCAAATCACTTGGAAGAAAAATCCACTCCATCAGTTGGAATAATTTTTATGTTCATGATATTTCTGTAAAACTGTACTGTCCTTTGCAATGGTGCTTGGCAAATTAGGGCCATTGTGGTAAAGTCCAAGGACCAGGCTAGGAGGAGGGCGGTAATTAGAAAGAGGATAGTTATTGGATTTGTTGAAGTACATAGAGAATGGATGCATGTTCATCAACAGGAGGAAACCTTTTGGACTCAGACCTAGTGAGAGTTAGACCTCATGGAACTGCTGCTTCTGAAGTAGATTTTGTAAGTGCCAGAATTTGTTCATCAAATAGTATTTCTTCCTTATAAGCCTCCCCAGGATTTCAAGCAATAATAATAATGAGTGTCGGCACCTTTTATTATCTAAGTACAATCATTATAGAATTCCCCAAACTGATTTGGAACAGACTAATTCTAGCCTGCTTTATGTTGACAGAGAAACATAATTGAATATATTACTGGCCTTCTAAAGTACATTATTTTCCTTATCTATTTAAAAGGAAAAGCATTGTCATCTTCAATTATTGTTATATTTAGACTTGAAAATTCAAACAGCTATTTTCGTGTTTATATATTCATGGGAGAGTAACTGCATAAGAAAACTGAGCTTCAGAAGACATGGCGCTGCTTACTTTCTTTGTATGGAGTCACTGACAAATAGTTCAAGTTAAATGTAATTCTGTAGCTACCAGCTGCTGTAGACAGTGAAGAGAGAACTTAAAATATGCTTTCTACCTATGGTAGGAATTGAGAAACTGATCTATCTGAAATTGATATTTATTGGTGGGGGGATACACCCAGCTGAACTCAGGTATTGCTCCTGGCTTTGATCTCAGGGATCACTCCTGATGTGACTTGGGGCCAATATTGAGGTGTCAGGCCTTGAACCAAACTTGACCACATGCAAAATAAGTACTTTACCTGCTATTCTCTCACTTGGGAGCTAAAATAGATCATTTCATTAAACTCTACCCCCTATAAGCCTCTGACTTCAGCTCTTCCATTGGCCTGCCCGATCAGAAACTGATCAGAAGCCTGTCAATATTCTCAGAGTTTTCTGTGAGTAAGACATCTCCTTCTTTGTCCTCTGTCTCTTCCTTTCCTCCTCCTTCTTCTTGTTTATTTTAACTTTAGAAGCTTTATCATGCTAGTGGTTATGGTGTGGATCTTTTTATGATTTTATTTGCAATTTTGTTCCACACACCCGAGTTTTAGGTTTCCATCCCCCAAATGAAGGATATTCAACACTTGTTTCCTCAAATCTGATTATTTCCAACACTTGTCTTTCTGCTTTAATGACCTGTTTATTTACTTTGCTGTTGCTTTCTTCTCCTGTTTGCAAGTCTCCCAACATGCTCTCAGCATCCAAGGGCATTTCTGTGAGTGACCTCTGACATTTCTGATCTCATAAAAACTGCTCCTCCTCCTTACTTTGTTTTTCCTAAAGGTTTTGCTTTAATTTTCCTTTGGCACATATTCCTGTTATCCCAGTGCTTACATATGTGGGCATTTCCAGTTATTAGACAAATCAGCTTATTTCTGCATTAGATGGATTAGTCATCTCCTAGTCTGGTCTGTACTAAGTATGCCCCTACCATTGGTTTAATTTAACTTATACTTTTGCTGCCACTTAAGCTTTTTTTTTTCTTTCTTTTTTTAACTCTTGTGGTTTATTGAGGAACACAACTGGCAGTACTCAAGAGATTCTTCTTATCTTGGTACTGGGATTGATCCTGGTGATAATCAGGTGAAACTATGCGGAAAAAGGGATGACATCCATCTTCATGTCACATCTTCTACATTCCATTTCCTTGCATACCTTACATTTCTATACCTGCTGCATGTAACCTCATGCCACACGATTGTTCCTATCCCCCTGCATCTAAACCCTGCTTTTTGGTCTACTCCATATAATGCCTGTGACCTGTCCAAATTACTTTCTTCATGGCTTAGTGACTGTACAGAGCAAGCAGGACTGGCTGCCAGGATGGTTGGTGAAGGCAAAAGGATTTTTGAACTGCTTAGTAATTTCTTGTAATCAGACTGAAGAGAGAGGAGGGGATGGGATAGAAAAAGGAGCAGCTAAGGTAATAGGAGTAGGGGAGGGAAGGGAGAAGAGGAGGGAAAAGGAGGGGAGATAAGTAGGGGAGAAGTGAAGAAATAAAGAAAGAGAAGTTACAGAAGAGAGGAGAAGGGGAGGGAGGGGAAAGAAGGAAATGAGAGGAAGGGAGGCTAGAAGTGGACAAAGGAGTGGATGGAAGAGGAGGAGAAAGGAGGGGAAATGTGAGGGGAAGCCTTAAATAAAGCAAGTAGGGGCATGGAGAGGAGTCTCAGACTGAACAACTGAACAGCTGCCCAGGTTTGGATGGTCCTCACTGGCATTTTTATGCTATCCCTTGAGGCTCAGGCTGAAGGAGGGGGACACTAGTAGTCGCAGATGTCAGTTTTCAGAGTCACTATGATCCTGCTGCCCTCTTGACAGACTGAGTGGATTTATGCCCTTGGGAAACTTGGGAACTAGGGGTCACATTGAACTTTAATTGATTATTGGAGGTGCCAAAGGGTCAGCCAATCCACAGCTCACCTTCCTGCTGCTTCTCCAGTGCCCATGAGCAGGGTGAGGACCCTCAAGACAGTGGGTCTGAGGTCCATATGCTGGGTCAGTTGTAACACAAGGAGGGATTTAGGGTTTTCAGAATTACCTATGTGTTCAAACTATAGCTCTGCTCCCCTTCCACAGTCACATTAACTCCCTTGATGTTAGTTTATGTTTCTATGGGGACTGAGTACTCCTCAGTGGCTGAACTTGTGCTGGCCCTTTAAGAAGCACTCTCCAGGGGCCAGGGCCATGATTCAATGGTCAGGGACACTTGCAAAAAACTCAAATTTTAGAACCACGTGGTCCTAAGTACCTTTGGGTATAACTCTAAAGATAGTTGATATCACAGATATGGCCACATGATCCATTCCCAAGAAAACTCATGCCAACAGTGACACCAACCCAGTTAAATACTTTTACCCTTAGATTAGCTGAGGAATGCCTGTCAGCACCAAGCCCCAAAGCACCTTCCTCTAATCTATTCCATCCTTTAAAATGTTTAGAAGGGTCAAGCTCAAGAGTAAGCCCATAGCTGTTAGTTGAGGACCTTGCCCTTCATTGAATGTCAGAAAATGCTTCTGCAAGAACATTCTTTTAGATGGGAGCTAGGATTGGGTTGGGCATGGGCTTGATGAGGGGTGAGTCCCTGATCTCACCAATGCAGCACCTTCTCCAGGAAAAGCTAAACTTGGGGAAAACTGCCACAGGAAGACAGAAAAATAGGTACAACATTGAGTTGAAGCTGCTCTGTTGGCATTCAAATATCTTTATTTTTTTAACCTTTAAAAATTGTTTATTGTTTTTGAACTAATGAATTGATCAGGAAAATAAAATTGTAAGTTTACTAATTATTACTGCAATGTAGGATAAAAACGATTTTCCCTTTTCTCAAAAGCTACACAAACATTGAACAAAATATCGTTCTTATTTTCATTCTTTTTATTTTTTATTTAGAAACCTTGATTACATACAATATTGTGTTTGGGTTTCAGTCGTGTAAAGAACACCCCACATCACCAGTACAATGTTCCCATCACCATTGTCCAAGATCTCCCCGCTACCCAACCAACCAACGCCTGTACTCTAGACAGGCTCTCCATTTCCCTCATATATTCTCATTATTAGGACAGTTCAAAATGTAGTTATTTCTCTAACTGAACTCATCACTCTTTGTGGTGAGCTTCATGAGGTGAGCTGGAACTTCCAACTCTTTTCTCTTTTGTGTCTGAAAATAATTATGGCAAGAATGTCTTTCATTTTTCTTAAAACCCATAAATGAGTGAGACCATTCTGCATTTTTCTCTCTCTCTCTCTCTGACTTACTTCACTCAGCATAATAGATTCCATATACATCCATGTATAGGAAAATTTTATGACTTCATCTCTCCTGATGGCTGCATAATATTCCACTGTGTATATGTACCACAGTTCCTTTAGCCATTCATCTGTTGAAGGGCATCTTGGTTGTTTCCAGAGTCTTGCTATGGTAAATAGTGCTGCAATGAATATAGGTGTAAGGAAGGGGTTTTTGTATTGTATTTTTGAGTTCCTAGGGTGTATTCCTAGGAGTGGTATAGCTGGATCGTATGGGAGCTCGATTTCCAGTTTCTGGAGAAATCTCCATATCGCTTTCCATAAAGGTTGAACGACACGGCATTCCCACCAGCAGTGGATAAGAGTTCCTTTCTCTCCACATCCCCACCAACACTGTTTGTTCTCATTCTTTGTGATGTGTGCCATTCCCTGTGGTGTGAGGTGGTACCTCATAGTTGCTTTGATTTGCATCTCCCTGATGATTAATGATGTGGAGCATTTTTTCATGTGTCTTTTGGTCATTTGTATTTCTTCTCTGTCAAAGTTTCTGCCCATTTATTCTCCCCATTTTTTTGATGGGATTAGATGGTTTTTTTTCTTGTAAAATTCTGTCAGTGACTTGTATATTTTGGAGATTAGCCCCTTATCTGATGGGTATTGGGTGAATAGTTTCTCCCACTCAGTGGATGGCTCTTGTATTCTGGGCGCTATTTCCTATGAGGTGCAGAAGCTTCTCAGCTTAATATATTCCCATCTGTTATCTCTGCTTTCACCTGTTTGGAGAGTGCATTTTTCTCCTGAATATGCTTGTAGCCTCAATGTCCTAGAGTGTTTTGCCTACGTGTTGTTCTATATATTTTATGGTTTCAGGTCTGATATCAAGGTCTTTCATCCATTTGTATTTTACTTCATACATGATGTTAGCTGGGGGTCTAAATTCAATATTTTGCAAGTGACTAGCCAGTCGTGCCAACACCACTTGTTGAAGAGGCTTTCTTTGTTCCATTTAGAATTTCTCGTTCCTTTATCAAAAATTAGGTGACTGTATGTCTGGGGAACACATTCTGAGTATTCAAGCCTATTCCACTGATCTGAGGGCCTGTCCTTATTCCAATACCATTCTGTTTTGATAACTATTGCTTTGTAGTAAAGTTTGAAATTGGGGAAAGTAATTCCTCCCATGTTCTTTTTCCCAATGATTGCTTTCGTTATTCTAGGGTGTTTATTGTTCCAAAAGAATTTCAGAAGTGCCTGATCCACTTCTTTGAAGAATGTTGTGGGGATCTTTGGAGGGATCACATTAAATTTGTATAATGCCTTGGATAGTATTGCCATTTTGGATGATGTTAATCGTGCCAATCCATGAGCACGGTTGTGTTTCCATTTCTGCGTATCTCTCTTATTTCCTGGAGCAGAGTTTTAGAGTTTTCTTTATATAGGTCCTTCACATTTTTAGTCAAGTTGATTCCAAGATATTTCAGTGTGCGTGGCACTATTGTGAATGTGGTTGTTTTCTTATTGTCCATTTCTTCCTTATTACTATTGTTGTATAGAAAGGCCATTGATTTTGTGTATTAATGTTGTAGCCTGCCTCCTTGCTATATGAGTCTATTGTTTCTAGAAGCTTTTTGGTAGTCTTTAGGTTTTTCTAAGTAGAGTATCATGTCATCTGCAAAAAGTGAGAGCTTGACATTTTCCTTTCCTATCTGGATTCCCTTGATATCTTTTTCTTGCCTAATCGCTATAGCAAGTACTTCGAGTGCTTTGTTGAATAGGAGTGGTGAAGAGGACAGCCTTGTCTTGTGCCAGAATTTAGAGGAAAGGCTTTTATTTTTTCTCCATTGAGGATTATATTTGCCACTGGTTTGTAGTAGATGGCCTTAACTATATTGAGAAGGTTCCTTCCATTTCCATCTTGCTGAGAGTTTTGATCAAGAATGTGTGTTGAACCTTATCAAATGCTTTCTCTACATCTATTGATATGATCATGTAATTTTTATTTTTCTTGTTGTTGATGTTTTGTATTATGTTGATAGATTTACGGATATTAAACCATCCTTGCATTCCTGGGATGAAACCTATTTTATCGTAGTGGATGATCTTCTTAATGAGGCATTGGATCCTATTTTCGAGGATTTTGTTGAGGATCTTTGCATCTGCATTCATTAGCGATGTTGGTCTGTAATTTTCTTTTTTGGTAGCATCTCTGTCTGGTTTAGGCATCAAGGTGATGTTGGCTTCATAAAAAATATCTTTATTTTTTAACTATTCACCAAAAAGAACTATGTTTTAATTATTAATTAATGTATGATTATAGGCAAAGTATCTTGTCCTTTTTAGAATTATTTTCAAATAATTTTTTAATTTAAACACCTTGGTTACAAACATGATTGTGGTTGTGTTTCAGTTATATAGGGGACACCTCTCATAACCAGTGCAACATTCCCACCACCAATGTCCCAACTGTCCCTCCTCCCACCCCACCCCCACCTGTACTTTAGACAAGCTTTCTATATCCCTCATAAATTCTCATTTTTAGGATAGTTAGCAATGTAGTTATTTCTCTTACTAAACTCCTCACTCTTTGTGGTGAGGTTCATGAAGTGGGCTGTAACTTTCAGCTCTCCTCTCTTTTGTCTCTGAAAATTATTGCAAGAATGTCTTTCATTTTTCTTAAAACCCATAGATAAGTGAGACCATTCTGCATCTCTCTCTCACTTCTCTCTCTCTGACTTATTTCACTCAGCATAATAGATTCCATGTACAGCCATGTATAGGAAAATTTCATGACTTCATCTCTCCTGACACTGCATAATGTTCCATTGTGTATATGTACCACAGTTTCTTTAGCCATTCATCTCTTGGTGGGCATCTCGGTTGTTTCCAGAGTCTTGCTATGGTAAGTAGTGCTTCAATGAATATAGGTGTAAGGAAGGGGTTTTTGTATTGTATTTTTGTGTTCATAGGGTATATTCCTAGGAGTGGTATATAGCTGGATCGTATGGGAGCTCAATTTCCAGTTTTTGGAAGAGTCTCCATATTGCTTTCTATAAAGGTTGAACTAGGTGGTATTCCCACCAGCAGTGAATAAGAGTTCCTTGCTCTTCGCTTTCCCGCCAAGATGCTTGTTATCATTCTTTGTGAGGTGTGCCAATCTCTGTGGAGTGAAATGGTACCTCATAGTTGTTTTGACATGCATCTCTCTGATGATTAGTTATGTAGAACATTTTTTCATGTGTCTTTTGGCCATTTGTATTTCTTCTTTATCAAAATGCCTGTCCATTTCTTCTCCCCATTTTTCATGGGATTAGATGTTTTTTTTCTTGTAAAGTTCTGTCAGTGCCTTGTATATTTTGAAGATTAGTCACTTACTGATGGGTTTTGGGTGAATAGTTTCTCCCACTCAGTGGTTGACTCTTGTATCCTGAGCACTATTTCCTTTGAGGTGCAGAAGCTTCTCAGCTTAATATATTCCCATGTGTTAATCTTTGTTTTCACTTGTTTGGAGTGTGCAGTTTCCTCCTTGAAAATGACTTTAGTCTTAATGTCATGGAGTGTTTTGCCTACATATTGTTCTATATACCTTATGGTATCAGGTCTGATATCGAGGTCCTTAATCTATTTGGATTTTACCTTCATACATGATGTTAGCTGGGTGTCTAAGTTCAATTTCTTGCAAGTGGCTAGCCAGTTGTGCCAACACCACTTGTTGAAGAGGATTTCTTTGCTCCATTTAGGATTTCTTGCTCCTTTATCCAAGATTAGGTGATTGTATGTCTGAGGAACATTCTCTGATTACTCAAGCCTATTCCACTGATCTGAGGGTTAATGCAGGTAAGACTCAAAAGTTAGGCTATTTGAGCATTATTTAGAATTGCCAGGCAACACTCTGATAGTCCATAAGAGTTTCATGCTGTGAAAGACTGAGCTGTTTACTTCCCTGCAGCCACATTATCTCTGGTCTGTTGACACGGGTGGAACCAACCATTTGCCAGGCCACAGACATCTGCCCGACCAGAAAGTGTTTTCAGAAGGCAAATACTACAGAATTATGATCTTCTGTGGTCTTTCTCAGGCCCCATCTGAAAGTCCATCACCTTCCTTCCTGTCAGCTCTGAAATTGTTACTGAAAGTTTGCAAAATATAGCTCTTCAGTATAAAGGTACAAGACTTTCATTCTCCCATCAACGGCAGTGAGCAACTTGGGTGTGACTGTGTCTTCTGACCAAGAATAAATGTGATCAGTATTCAGAAGACCAGAATATCTTTATTTTTTTGGTGTTGGTGTCACATTCGGCTGTGCTCAGGAGTTACTCCTGGCTGCCAACTCAGAAATAGCTCCTGGCAGGCATGGGGGACCATATGGGATTCTAACCAGGATTCTAACCAACCACCTTTGGTCCTGGACCGTCTGCTTGCAATGCAAACACCTCTCTGTATCTCTCTGGGTCCGAAGACCAGAATATTTTAACTGTGCATGACTTCTGACTGTGAATGTCACTTCTGGGTTCTTATCTAAAGCTATTTGAGCTTTGACATCTGTGCTAGGTGATGCTTTAAGCATGTGGTTCTGGTGGATCCAGAACACAGCGTTTTATGCCAGAAGTCCATCTAATGAGCAAATCTGAATTCAAGACTAGAAGAATACCTTTATTTGTTTTCCTTTTTTATTTCTTCTCCTAAAAATGAGAATGAGATGGAAATCTCTCCCAACCCCAGTACATCATGGGTAGTCCTATGGGACTTAGCCATCAGGATTTTATGTAAAGGCTTCTGTTCATCTTGCAATGACACTACTGAGTATCACTGAACTGTCACTGGTTCATTAAGCAGTCATTTCAGAGAAGGCTTGGTGTGGCCTTTCAAATACAATGTGGGAAGATCTTCATAGTTTTTATTTTAAATGATATGCTCATTTCTAACTTGAATGCATTATTAAAATACCAGAAATAAATATGTTTATATCATTTGACCACGTACTTCCTTAGAAGAACACATCCTTTTACCTCTTAAATTATGTGTATTTTATATAAGAAAGGATATAATTATATGAAATGTACTGCCTGCTTAGAGGTTTGAAGCATCACAATTGCCCATAGAATAGATTTTCTTTATAATTCATTCAACTAAGTCTCTGACAACTGAGACTCAACAGAACTTCTGGAACCATAATGAAAGACTCTATCCTAGGCTTCTGCCTAGGATCTGAGCAAAAGCTAAGAACATTTATTACAGAAGACTATTACAACAACAATGATGGAACAGAACATCTACAACTCTAAAGATTCTATCCTAGACCTGTGCAAATACCAAGCTCTCTAGCTACAGAGGCCTGATTTTATCATCCACAACTGAGCGGAAAGTTTCCTAGAACCATAAAAGAGCTTGCGTTGTGATAATGAGCATGTTCCCATAATGATAATGAGTTGTTCCCATAGCAGTATGCTTCAAAGGCAGAAAACCGTATATCTCCTAGGCCAAGGGAATTCCCTTTTTTATTCTAGATTTTATTTAACTTGATATATTCAAAATATTATTTTAATTTGCAATCAATATAAATATTATGAGATATATTTTAAACTTTTTCATATTCTTTAAATAATATCTGTGGGTTTTTTTTTGTTTTGTTTTGAGGCCGTCTCTATCTGTTAGGACTTATTCTCAGCTATGTGTTGAAATATTATTCCTGGAAAGCTCAGAGGACCTTATAGGGTACTGGGGATCTAATCCAGGTTTATTGTGTACTATAGTCCTGTCCCAGTTCCCACTTATATGTGTTTTATGCTTAAAATTTTAGTCTATTTCATTCTGACCTAGACCATTTTACATGTCAGTATCTGTCAGTATCCAATGGGATAGTGCCTTATAATTCAGCTCAGTGATAGCTAACTTAAATGAGTTGTTGACCAGTATACCTCTGAAATGGAACTATAATAGGAAAGAATATAATAGAAGAGAAGAAATCAAGAGAAGGCTTTTTAAAATTGTGTTTAATATGAGAATACACAAATGATGTCCATTTCAAATAATTCATTGTGGGTTAAGTGTGAGGTATGTAAAGCCATCATTATAATCTGGTATAAATGTTAGGAATTCCCTTTCTTATTTCTCCAATACTTACTGTGCATATGCAAAAAAAAAATCAGGAAGCACAAAACCTTGCCACACCAATCACTCCTTCCTGTTTATTTCTTTCCTATTTTTTCCTCTCCTTTTTTTTCTATCTTTTTCACTCTTATGGTTATTATTTGGTGATTTTTTTTGTTGTTGGGTGCTTTTGTTTTGTTTTGTTTTGGTAGTTACTGCCTTTTTTTGTGGTTTTTGGGTCACACCCGGCAGTGTTCAGGGGTTACTCCTGGCTCCATGCTCAGAAATTGCTCCTGGCAGGCACGGGGGACCATATGGGGCACCGGGATTCGAACCGATGACCTTTTGCATGAAAGGCAAAAGCCTTACCTCCATGCTATCTCCCGAACCCCAGTTACTGCCTTTTTTAATTTTTATTGTTGTTTATATGTTTTTCTTCTTTCTCTCTTTTTCTTTTTTTCTGTCTTCTTCCAAAATAACCACACAACTTGAACCATCTTGTTCTGCCTCATGAATTGAGGGGGGAAATAAAAATGAATGGTATCAGGATCAAACAGCCCTATGAACATTGAGTGTAAGGAAAAAATGATCAGACATAAACACCAAATCCAAAGCCAACTACAACAGAATCGACACCCTATCTATAACAAGCTATACACAGAGGGGAGCAGTTACACTAGCACTTTGGTGGGGGGTGGGCAAATGAGAGAGATATAGGACACAAGCTTGGAAAGGGGTTGGAGGGAGGACAACCCTGGTATTGGAAATATCCTGATTTATTGTCACTATGTACCTTAAATATTACTGTGAAAGACTTGTTATTCACTTTGGTCACAATTGGACCACACCCCCTACATAGCCCCTCAATAATGAGGGTGAAATGTGGGCTAGAGCCTAGTGGGAATGTGTGCCTGCATCCAGAAAATTCAATTTTATGTCCTTGCAAAAAGCCAAGTATACTGAAGAGAGGGTAAATGACATTTTAGGGAGAAAGGTGCAAAGATAGAAGTGACAAATATCTCTAAGAGCTGAGAATTCACTGTCTAGTTACTTGGAGAAACAGTGTGGATGGCTAAGGTCAGGGGATGATCAGAGATGCATAAGCAGACCCAGTTAAGTTGGGTCTGGCTATCCTGGAGTCACAGGTGAGAAGAAATCTGGCTTTTATCTATGAAGGAAAGTCCAGGAAAGTGTGTGTGATTAGGCAAACCAGTAGGAAGAATTTGAGAATTCTGAATCCACATCTCAGATACTTGGTAACAAAGAGATTAGGAGCCAAGAATGAAGCCAGTGGTCTTGTCTGGAGTTATCTTTAGTTGCTATAGTTTAGGTCAGTAATGCAGGGACACGACTGAACTTTACAGTGTATGTTTATACACAGGTGTATAATCCAGAAAATCAAAAGTTCTCCTGGGGAATATGTAATGGCCTTTGAGAGGTCAGGTGAAGAGAACATTGAATTTGAAATGACCCTGAAAGGGGCTCAAGAACCTCTTGTATGATATTTCTTTCTTCAGTGGAGGCCCTGGATCACTGAGCTGGTTTGTGATGCAGACCCTCTTCTTTCTATAAACTCAACTCCCCACCTCAGATAAATACAGTGCTGTCATTCGGAAACCCAGGACTAGGACTCCTCTAATAGTATAATAATGCTTAACTGCTGTAATAACCAGCACAAAAAGCTCCTGCATCAGTCATCAAACAGGAAAATTCAGATTAGCACCTTGACATTAATAAATTTGAATATTTTGTTAACTGTCAGTTTGTTTTTAAATCAATAATGAGAAATTGCTTGAGGATCATGACTTCTCCAGCACTTAGAATTATGCAGAACAGATAGAAGGCTTTTGAGAAATATTCAAGGAAGATAAACCAGGGAATAAATGAAAGGTGTTAAGTTTTTGTTATTTGTTTTATCAGGTTTGAGTGGGTTTCCAGATACATATCTTTGAACTAAAAATAGTCTAAATGCAACAATTATAATACTAAACATGTCTGCAATTTTTAAAAACATTTAAAAAAGGAAAATCTTGAAATAGGAAGAAGAAAAGTCTTGAATCAACATAAATCTTTAATTGGTTGATCTCATACAAATAATAAACAAAATTTTATGCTATCATAACAAATTATTTTCTATGAATTATCTTCAATATTTGAAGTTAAGGTAACTCTAAATGTTCTGAGCCAATTACAATAACAGATCTTTGTGTGTAAATTTATATCAAGGAAAACAAACTCTTGGCAACAACCCCTTGTCCAGAAGGCAGGACACTTTCCATAGATGTAAACATCATCATGGTCAGGATCAAAGCTGAGTTTCTTTTAAATAGATTGCTCTTTTGCCTCTGACATTCAGCTGCACTGAATCATAAAGTAGGGATAGTTCTTTGTGAGAGATCTTTGTGCATTCAGGTATAGACACACACTAGTTACAAACCAATCATGTTCTATGGCTCTGCCATTTTTGTTGAGGCAGAAATTATGGTGTTTTGCACGGACATAGCTACAGTGTGTCCCTTCTGTTCCACACAGACACTTGCTGCTTTGAGAGGCACTGAGGGAGCTTCCAAGTACCCAAGTAACACCATCTTTGCCACAAACCATGGAAGCCTTTGGCTCCCCTGAAACCACAGCTTTCCTCCAGATCTGCAGTTTTGTGGGGTATAAGGTCCTGACCTCCATTAAAGGCCACTGTGTCTTAGGTGAGTGTTACCCGAGGCAGGAGGAACAAGCAGAACTCTGACAATGGCTGTTGCCTCCAAGTCCAAAGGATAGCATGCATGTGACATTCTTGCAAAGATTCTTGCTCTGCTTTCCTTAGTTATTTTCTTGCCTGCTTCGTTGTTTCTTCTTTATTATGATCTTTGGACACCTCTTAAACTTTGTACCCAGGTCTAAGGCAACCGGTCCCCACTGACATGCCTATTTCGCATGCGCCTATTTTACATGGTACTGGGTATTTCACAAACTGTCACAGTAGGAGCAGGACATAGCAGTGGTGTCCCAGGCTACCATATAACTACATGCATCAGTCTCTCACTACCACATTGTCCTGAAACACTTATCACTGTGACCTGTGACATGCTTGCATTCTTTGTGCTTGAAGGTAAAAGAGCTAGAAAGCAAGTAGAGGAGAATCTCAGATATAGAAGAAGAGACTTTGGGAGGAGACTGTGGATATAAATGAACCCAGATAGATGGGCAGTCTAATGAGGTTTTGAAAGAAGCTGGGAGCAGGTTGGAGAGGCTCAGAAGGAAAACTTAATGTGACCAGATGTAGGATAGTAGTCAGATAACTAACTCCCTGAGCCCAGTGTTTGGGTCCTTTTTGAACGTAATTCCTCTCTAAGCAAGCTGATAGCTAGTGAAGCCAGGAGTGCCATCAAAACTGCTACCTGTCTCCTGGTAAATCCTGCTCCTTCCAATGGGGCTTTGTTGGCCAGCTTCAGAGCATCCATCTGAAGGATGCTTTGTCAATTGGAATAATTAAGTCCTTTTCTTGAACTGTTCAAGAATTTTTATCATGCTCTTTTACTCCTGCCTTTCTCAGAGTCTTCCATCCAGTTCTGCTAGTTCTGCTTTCAGGAGCAAGTAGTAAGTGCTGTTAATTTCCTTCATGCTTTATAAACTTGATCTGGCAATTGGACATGTGTTCAATCAGAGCAGTTCATGCCATATAAAGTACATATTCAAATGAAAGCCTCAGGATGCAGGAGTTGTGAGTGTACATGCACTGCTTAATGGTGGATGTGACTCTATGACAATATCATAGTGTTCCAATACACTGCTGATGAGTAGTATGGCTCAGAATTGCCCAATTAATAAGGGGAGGGGAGCAGGCCTGAGGTCTGCATATGGAGAGCTGTCTGATCTTCCTTTGATACCAACTGTTTCTCCCTGTGAAGAGTTTGGGCTGTGAAACCTAAAGACCTAGGCAGGAGAGATCAATGGCCCAACAGAGGCACAAGAAAAAGGTAGTGAGTCAGGAGCACAACCAGTTAACAAGGGGATTAAATGATTCAATTCTAAGAAAAAAGCCTGCATTTCAGATTTGGAAAAAGAGAACTTTAGAGACAGACCCTTACAGGCTTTTCATTGGACTATAGTGGACATGAGCTTAGGTAGGTTTCTATTGCATTGTGATATACACAGACACTGGGCAGATTTTCATTGGCTTGTGGTGAAGATGGGCACTGGGTACATTTTCAATGAATTGTGGTGTGCATCAGCTCTAAATATATTTTCATTGGATTGTGGTGAATACAGGCTTCTGGGTAATTTTAATTCAATTATGGTGGACATAGACTCTGGGTAGACATTTGTTGGATTATGGTGGACACAGTCTAGGAAGATTTTCATAGAATTGTGGTAAACAAAGGCACTGGGTAGATTTTTATAGAATTGTGATAGACATGATATTTAGGCATATTTTCACTGGGTTGTGGGAATTTTCTATTGTATTGTAGCAGGGATGGGATTTTGGTGGATTTTCATTGGATTGTAATCTACCAGAGCCAGCACAGAAATAATCTTCCCACATCTTTATCATTCTAAGAAGTCTCTTCCAGGGTTCTTAATTAAAACATAATGTGGCATGAGGGAGATATAAAGAAGGTAGAGCATCAAGTGAATAGAGAAAGAGAGAGGGAGCACATGAGAGAGAATAAATGAGAGTTTGATTAAAACTTTCCAATCAGACATTAAACCCAGTAAGTCTTTTCCCAGAGAACTTTTCTTGGGTAAATTACATTTAAGGAATCTATTATAACCTATTCTTAAAATTCCATGAGACATTTTACCCATCAAGGAAATCTGGAAGATTCTACAGAAAAGAAATGTGATTGAATCCAGTACTATCAGAAATGGTGTATTTAGTTATGAACTCCTGCCCTACATGCTAGCCCACAAATAAGAAGATGCTCTATAGCTAGTGTCCACACCCTCAATGCTGAAGGTTCTAAGGGACTCAGCCTTTAGATGGCCCAAGAAGATGCCTACCTACTCAGTGCTGAGCTCCTCTATCCTAAAACATGACCTAGTTTGCCAAGCATTGCAGCAAGAAATGCTTGGGCAAAAGATTAGTTCAGGACACCACATGGAACTTCTGTCCTATCTGAGATGCACCCATGTGACCAACCCTCCATATATGTGCCAGTGTTCTCTTTATAGGAAATGGGTTAGCCTCTTTTATGCAGTCAGGCTTGCAGCCATTCTGGTGGCCTGAAATCAAATCAGGAGTCTTCAGTTATGTATTGAAATGCAGCAGCCACAAAATAATGAGGCTTCCCACAAGAAAACTGTGAGTGTACCTTTAAGAAAAGCAATTACCACTGACATTGGCTTTTGCTAAACACTATTGATACATAGTTCTTTAATTTCTGGGTGTGAATGTTTTATTACTGTACTGAGTTGAATTTATAGGCAAACGTATTCCTCACAGTCACTGAGGAAGGTTCTTAATATGGAGGACTTCCAAGAGGGAAGGAAGGAAGCAAGAAGTTATTGCCCACAGGAAAATGCCAAGGAATTCAGACCAGGACAACTCAGTACACTGGAGACTCTAATGACTCATTAGGGCTATCAGAGCCATTAGATATAGTACAGTCACTGACTCCATTAAAATCACTAGATATATTAGAGTCAACAGGTTCATTCGGGTCACTGGGTCACTCCACAGTAGAGTCACCAGGTTCACTAGGGTGACTAGATACATTAAATATACCAGTCACTGATTCCATTAGGGTCACCAGGCCCATTAGTGTCACTGAATCTAATAGCATCACTAGGCCCACAAAGGGTCCACTAGGTGCTTTGAGCCTGGATTGAATGCACCATATTCATGAGGTTAACATTGTGTCCACCACATGTCCATTACTGTGTCCATCACTATGTCTGTTACCATATCCATCAAATCCATGTCACTGTGACCATCAACATAGCCATCTCTATGTTCATCACCATTACTGTGTCCATCACCATCCATCACTGTGTCATTCCTATAATGGTCATGGTGAGAGTATCTGTGGGGTTCAGGTGTTCAGGAGTTAATGTATTCAAGGACTCATTGAATCATTTTTCAATCACTATGAGCTTCTGCTGCTTTCTCTGGTTTCATTCTTCACTCTTCTTCATTTTGTCCCTTAAGATGAACATATGAGTATTCTATTTAAATACCTTTATTTCTCAAGGTTCCCAGCAGGACCTTTCTGGGAATCCAGTAGTCACTCCTATTCTCCATAGTTACTCTCACAACCACAAGTCACTTTTTAAAAAAATAATATCTTTATTTAAACACCGTAATTAAAATCATGATTGTAATTGGGTTTCAGTCATAAAAATCACCCTCCTTCACCAGCCAACATTCTCATCACTGCTGCCCTCATTTTCCTCCTCCCCCCACCTGGATTTGAGACAGGCTTTCTACTTCCCTCACTCATTAACAATGTTATGATAGTTCTCAATGTAGTTATTTTTCTAAGTGCACTCACCACTCTTTGTGATGAGCATAATATCGTGAGCTGACCCTTCCATCCCTCATCTCTGGGAATTATTTCAATAATGTCTTTTATTTTTCTTAAAATCCATAGATGAGTAAGACTATTCTGCGTGTCTATCTCTCCCTCTGACTTATTTCACTCAGCAAAATAGATTCTACGTACAACTATGCATAGGAAAATTTCATGACTTCATCTCTCTTGATGGCTGCATAATATTCCATTGCAAATTTGTATCACAGTTTCTTTAGCCATTCATCTGTTGAAGGGCTTCTTGGTTGTTTCCAGAGTCTGACTATTGTAAATAGCACTGCTGCAGTGAATGTAGGCTTGAGGAAGGGATTTTTGTATTGCATTTTTGTGGTCCTAGGGTATATACCTAGGAGTGGTTTAGCTAGATCATATGGGAGCTCAATTTCCAGGTTTTTTCGAGGAATCTCCATATTGTGTTCCTTAAGTGCTGAACTAGAGGGAATTCCCACCAGCAGTGAATGAGAGTTTCTTTCTACTCACATTCCTGCCAGCACTGATTGTTCTTGTTCTTTGTGATGTGTGCCAATCTCGGTGGCATGAGATGGTACTTCATTGTTTCTTCGATTTGCATCATTTTTGTGTGCCTTTTGGTACATTTGTATTTCTTTTTGGAGAATTGTTTGTTCATTTTTTCTCCCCATTTTTGATGGTGTTAGATTTTTTTGTATAATTCTGTCATTACCTTGTATATCTTAGATATTAACCCCTTATCTAATGGGTATTGGGTGAATAGCTTCTCCCTTTCTTGTCCTCAAAGATCATTTCTGTCCCCTAGATGACCCGCAATAATTAATCTTGTCCCCCTTGTGGCCTCTAGCAGTCATTCCTATCCCTTGTGTGTCCAGCACCCTCTGTCTGCCATATTCACACAGTATTGGGCCACATCCTGCTTGGGTGCTCCTGATCTTGTGGTCTTTGAGTGGTCTCTGGGGTCTCACAACCCCACATTGATCCCAAATCCAGGCCACCCTTAGACTCTGCCCTGTTTGAGAGAGAACCTAGAAGATTCAGGTAAATCTTCCTGAAACCCACTTTATAGAAGATGTGACTTTCAACTGGAAAGTTGGAACCTGGATATGATCCAGATGGCCGAGCCCAGGGTGGTTCTGCTCCTATACACTACTTTCTTTTACAGCATTCACATCTACTTCACCCATATCTCCCACACTTAGGGTCAGTCTGTCTTTAAGGTGCTCCATAACAGTATACCCCAAACCAGTAGGGCTGCCCCCTCACTGTGAGCTCCACTATGGTCTATCTCCACTAAAGTGAGTCAGTGGGAGCATGACATCATTGCCATTATTCCCCTTGACATGCCCCTCACTAGAGACCTTTAGGTGGCTAATAGGAGACACAGGAAATGAAGATGGATTTAGTACACAAGGCTTTGCTATGAGATCTCAGCCTGGTCTCCAGGTGCTGTGAATGAGATTCTGCAGAAATGGGGTACATTAAACCCTCCATTCAGAATTAGGGTATAGTAAAACTCTCTGTATAGATACAAGGTACTAGAATGCACATTGCTTTTCCAGTTCACAATTTAACCCTGTTTCCATCATGTGTTCATCAGCTAAATCAGATAGAATCACAGGATGGTCCTAGGGAGGGAGGTCCAGGGTATTGTGTGAATGTCTGTTCCCTGTATATGTGTCTCAAAGGACCATGATGATTTATCAATGTAGGGCACCCAGACCCAAGATTCTGCAGAGAAAACGAGGAACTTCAGCAGCAAGGGAGATTGTCAGACTCTAAAAGAGTGGTGTCTTCTTCCTAGTCTAGGCTTTGGCCTATGATCTGTAAAACAACCAAGATCCCTAATTCTAGAGATCTGACTGAGACAACTGCAACAAAATAGAACTTCTGGAAACATAATGAAAGACTCTATCCTAGGCTTCATCCTAGGATTGGTGCTAAACCAAGACCACTAACTACAGAAGACTGATTAAAGCAATAGTGATGAAACAGAACTTCT
The DNA here is from genome assembly GCA_004027635.1 of Crocidura indochinensis. Classification (NCBI taxonomy): domain Eukaryota; kingdom Metazoa; phylum Chordata; class Mammalia; order Eulipotyphla; family Soricidae; genus Crocidura; species Crocidura indochinensis. The sequence goes on along the minus strand of PVKC010000338.1, from coordinate 7,698 downwards.
AGAACTTCTAGAAAGACTCCATCGTAGGCTACATCCTATGACCTGTGAGAATACCAAGATCTCTAGTTGCAGAGGCCTGATATTATCATCCACGACTGAGCAGAAAGTTTCCAGACATCACAAAAGGAACTAGGGGAGAGAATAAGAGCATGTACAGAGCCAGTAGTTAGTCCCATGACAAAATAGTCCCTGTATCTCTTAGGTCAAGGGAATTCCCTTTCTAATTTTCCCAATATTTACTATGTCTATGCAAAAAAAGAAGCACAAATTAATTTTTTGTTATTGCTATTGTTGATTGTTTTGTGTGTGTGTGCGCTTTGTTTTGTTTTTATCTCGGGATCATGGTTATTGTTTGGCTCTTGTCTTTATTGCTGTGATGCTTATTGCTGTGGTGCTTTTTGGGTTTTTTGTTTGATTACCTTTTTATATTGTTGTTATTTTTCCTTTTTCCCTCCCTTAACTTAAATTGATATTTATAGCCTCTAGAAGAACTCCTCCCATTTTTTTTGCTTGTCTGATTTTGCCCACCACCCTTTATTTTATTTTCTTCTAACAGAATCACATAACTTAAACCATCTTGTTCTGCCTCTCAAATTGAAGGAGAAATAATGGAAAAGTCAAACATCGTCTGAACATTGAGTAGAAATAAACAATGATCAGACTTAAACACCATATTCAAAGCCAACAACAGCAGAATCGATACCCAATCTACAACAAGCTAGACACAGAGAGGACCACTTATTCTAGCAGCCCAGGGGGCTAAGGAGGGTGATATGGGATGCATACTAGCAACAGGGGTGGAGGGAGGACACATTGGTGATGGGAATGCCCCTGATTCAATGTCACTATATATCTAAAATATTACTGTGAAAGATTTGTAATCCACTGTGATCAAAATAAGAATTATTAAAAAAAAGAAAATAAAGGAGTGGTGTCTTCTTCTCCCTATGTGGGAGACACTCACAGACCATGAGAAAATGGTGCTATCTACTAATTTCCTAGGCTAGTGAGAATAGAAGGGGATAATGCAGGTGTTTATTTAGGGTAAGCTGAACCTGTGAGGGAGACACACAGTGAGCCATGAGCTTTGAAGGTGAATTTAGTGGGAGCTGAGATGAATGAACATGAACTCATGAACAGGCACAGTGGGAGATGAGCACATGGCCCTAGTTAGAGCATCAAGAGCAATTGAGGGGTGAGGAAGTACTAATAGGATCTTACAGCTTTATCTCTAGTTCGCATATACACATGAATTACATATTTCCCACTTTTAAATTCCCTGACCAAGAGTTAGGAAATAAAGAGCGTTGTTATAATTTTGGGATCAGGCAAGTTGTTGGCAAAACTTGGTTATTGCTTTATTTTGGGGTTGCTGGGTTCTATATCCACTGGGCTGCACTGTTCCTTTTACAGGTCATTCTCCCATTCCTATGCTGGCATGTGTTGGGGGTAATGTAGTATCTTCCAGTTCTGGGGGTCTTGTTGTGTGGCACAGAATCCCAGGAGGGCTGCCAGTGTCTGAACCCTGCCTACTCAGATGGGAGTTAATCATATCATCTGTGAGTTGAAGAAGAGGAAATGGGCCATGAGGTGAGCAAGTCTGTGACTTGGCCTCATTAGCCACAAGCTTTAATCAGCCATCAGCAACCACTAGTGACAGTGCTTGTGTGCAGATGCTTACCCTCTCATTTCCGGAAATGTCAAAGTGTAAGAATATAAATATTACTTATAATCTTGGCATGATTATGCAGGTATTAATGGAATGGTTTTATGGTATTGATTTTCAATACTTCATTTACTATAATCAGCTTAACTTCATCTGCTGGAAAATGAACTTCTAATTCTAGTCTGAAAAATATTATATAGAAAAGGCTTGATCCCTATTCAGCAGCACCTCCAATCCTTTATGGCAGTTGACTGTATATAAATCTTAAATAAGTAAATCAACTTTAGGCTCTACCTGATTTTCATGATCTCACAAGATTGATTTTCTTTTCTTTAATGTTTTTGTAATAAACGGGACATTTTCCTTTTAGACATGCTCCTTAATCTCTTCCACTTGTATTTTTATGCTCATATACCTTCTCTTTTCCATTTTCAGAGAAGCCATAGTTCTCTGGGAAAGGAGCTTTAGTGAATAGCCAAATGTGCAGAGTCGGTAGAATTGTGGGAAGTCTTTGGGGAATGCAAAGAAGAAGGGTGCCTGATAACCCTCCATGGCTTCCTGGCTAGTGACCAGACCATGGCATCTCCTCAGGTAGAGCTAGGTTATTCCAGGGCAAAATCAGTGATGTATCAGAAGGAGCATGATGAAGAGATGGGGAAGAGGCTGGCACCTCCACAGTAGGCATCAGTTGTATTATTGAGGGTAAACTGGACTGGCCATATTCCAGGTGCTGAGGCATTGAGGCATAGCCTGGCCACATTTCTCCCTCAGAACATTAGGGTGTTGTTCTTATTTCTTCTTCCACATGAAGAGAGTAACCCTGCCACAGGACATAGTAGATGTAACACTCTAACACCTGATCGTGGTGCAATGAAGAACAATTGAAGCTGTTCCTTTTTTTCTTTTCTTTTCTTATTCTTTTTTTTGTTTGTTTTTGGGTCACATCTGACAGTACTCAGGGGTTACTCCTGGCTCTATGCTCAGAAATCGCTACTGGCAGGCTCAGGGAACCATATGGGAAGCCGGGATTTGAACCACTGACCTTCTGCATAAAAGACAAACACCTTATCTCCATGCTATCTCTGATGTGTGCTTGTCTCTGTGACCTGAGGCAATTCAGCACCTTGTTTAATTTTGTAATATATAATTTTTATTTTAATCATAGTGGCTTACATATCATTGAGAATAATATTTTCAGTACATATTAACATAGAATCAGGGGAATTCCCATCACTGAATTGTCCTCCCTCCACCTCCGTTCTCGTCCTACCTCCCATATCCTCTTCCCTCAACCCCTGGGGCTGCTAGAATAAGTGATCCCCTCTGTATCTAGCTTACTACTTAGTGGTCTTACACCTGTTTGGTCTTGGTACCTCTCTTATTTCCCCCTCTAATTGGGATGCGGGACTAGATAGTTCAAGTTATGTGGTTTTGTTTGAAGAAGAGAAAAGGAATAAACTGGGAAAAAAAAATCAAATAATCCGAAAATGGGCGGAGTCCTTCTAGAGGCTCTCATTTTAGGTTTGAGAGACCATGAGGAAAAAGAAGGTGAAACACCACAACAGTACAAAAAGAAGTGTCAAATAAGTTATCTAGTGAGCACTCCAAAAAAAAAAAAGAAAGATAAGCACCACATAAAAGTCAGGGTATTGAGATTAAAAAATGTGACAGAGCATATAAAAGAAGAAAAGAAAGGAAGAAAATAAATATACATGGAGACAACAACTTCAATAGCCAAACCAAAACAAAGAAGTCAACAAAAACTAGATAAATAAGTAAAAAATAAATTGGTTGTGCTTTTTGCTTTTTTATTTCTTATTTTTTTTCTTTCCTCCTGCACATGCACAGTAAATATTGGGGTCATTCGAAAAGGAATTCCCTTGGCCTAAGACATACAGGGATCATTCAGCCTTGAAGTATATTGTCATGGATTAACTATAGACTCCTTTCAGGTTCCTTTACTCTCCCCTTGGTGCTTTTGTGGTGCATTGAAGACTTCTGCTTTGTCCTGTGTGATAAAATCAGACCTCTGTATCTAGAAATATCTGTATCTGCACAGGTCAAGGAGTGCAACTTGTGATGAAGTCTTTTTTTGTGGTTCTAGAAGTTCTGTTCCCTCATTGTCGTTTTAATCCGTCTTCTGTGGTTGGTGGTCCTGGTCTTTGTGCTGATCCTACGATTGGGCCTGTTACAGCGTCTTTCGTTATGTTTCCAGAAGACCCATTCCATTGCAAATGTCTCAGGCAGACCTCTGAAACTAGAGATCATGGTTGTTGTGCAGGTCATAGCTCAAACTCTAGACTAGGGCTTTTTTATTGGTCCCAGGATACATACCGTCCGGTCATGGTTCTGTCAGCCAGTCATCTGTAAATCACGTTCTTGGCTCAAAATAAATGAAGAAACATTTTAGAAAAGACAGAGTTGTGTTGCTCATGACTACACAGTTTTGATATAAAATGAGAACATAAGTGGAGTGTCTGGAGCACATTTGTGAAGCTCTAAGACTAGAGATGTGAATGGGTAATGAGTGTAGTAGTGGGAGAATAGGGCTGTAGAACCAAGTAGACATGCATTGGTGAGGGTTTTAACTTTGTTCATTAGCTCCTTCTCCCCTTAACTAGAATACATTAATTTTAATTTCTAAATTTTGTTTTAGGTACTGTGGTTTATAATTCTGTTAATAGTAAGACTTCTTTAAAAATTACTTTAACATTATATCCTTCCTTTGCATCATTGCCCTACTTCCAATCCACCCCTAACCCTTATCCCAATTATATTTCTACCAAAGATCACATCTCTGTTTACATTACTTTTCTTATTGTTGTGTTTTGATTCTTTATAAAAGTACACAGAGTTGGGAAATATTTGAGACTTAAAGAATGTATGTCTTTTGTTTCAGCTAATGGAACAGCAGATCCCTACTCATTCAACTCCCCTAATTTATTATACCATATTGGTTAATATCTCAGATCTCATGGTGTCCATATTCCTTGTATCTTGACATCAAAGTGTTGTGTTGTCCTTGCAAAGAAGCTGAATTTCATCTAGCCAGCTGATTTTGGAAGTACCAGTGAGTATTTCATCTCACATGTCAATGTCCATGATCAGAAATCATCATTTTGTAAGTTCTCTGATAGACCTATACTGCTGCTTTCCATGCAGTGCTGTATCTTCAGATGGAAGCAGAAAAAAATAGTGACACATCCATTCAGGTTTTCACAAATATGGGCGGCAGAGTCAAAGCTCAGAGCCAGAAACCAGTGAGGCCATGATTCTTTGTCATTGAACCCTCCCCCTCACAAGCTTAGTTAGAGTTCATTACTAGAAGTGTTACTGAGGGGCTCTCCCAGGTTCCTAAAGGTGATTAGAAGGTCTAGGCTACACTAAGGTAAGATAGGAGGCTATCCCTGAATAAACAGATGTGAGTTGGACCACTCTTGCAGACCGTCCTGGGGATGACTGCATCCTCTCTACAGCTATGTGATGTGTTAGGGAGAATGAGACAAGTGTTCCTGGGCTGAAGTTTATGAGCCCTTGATTTCTCTAGACAGGAAACCTGTATCTGAAAGAGGCATATGAGGCACTCTGGCCCTTCTAGGATCTGCAATTTCTTTTCCTTTCAGTTGGTTCATCTGTGTGGTTCCTTTGCAGACCACATTGGAGTACCAACATCTCCAGATTACTCTAACTAGGTTCATTTGTGTGGTTTCTATGTAGACCACTAAAAAATGATGCTTGTTTAATCCATCCCAGTTGCTGCCAAAGGCAGGACTTTATCTGTATATTTATGTCTGAGTGATCCTTTCTATATTGGGCCACAGCTTCTGTATTCACATGCCCCTCAGTACTTTGGGGATTTTAAGATCTTGGTTGTTGATAATAATTCACTGTGAACAGGGACCATCAATGTCACAGTATTACTGATTTAGTTAGGTAAAAACCTGAGAGAAGGAAAACTGAATTATATGAATTTTCTAGTTTTAAGTTTTTGAAGATGTTTCTAATTATTTTCAATAATATTTGTACCAATTTATACCTCCCCTACAGGACTCATGGACTCCCTTCTTTCCATGCCCTCACAAAACTGGTCATTTCTTGTCTTCTGGAAGATGTCGTTCTCACTAGATGAGTGATGCCTCGTCAACACTATTGAATGGATATTTCAATTGTATTGTCTTCTTGTCAAGTCAATTCTATTGACTTCTTGAATGTCACTTACATGAGTAAGAAAATGGAGCATCTTCCTATGGTCCTGATGGCTCTCTGTGCCCTTGTTTCAGTTGGGTTACTTGGGTTTTTGGGTTGCAGAGGTTTATTTATTTATATATCTTGAATACTAATCACTTCTCATATGTATGTATGTATGTAAATCACATTTAATCTCTTGTTTTGATTGTAGGTTTTTTCAATATAGGTGTTTATTTTTTGTTTTTTGTTTTTTTAATTTTTGTTTGTTTTTCTTGCTGTTCAAATTGAATCCTCAAAGTTCTCTGTAAGGCTGATGATGTCAGAGAATTTTTCACCTAAGAAAATACGTTAAACATATAAAATTCTTTATGTTGGATGATAAATTACACTATATTGGGGGCATGAAGCTTTAGGCTTCAAAACAACTTTGTATTTTCCAGCTCGTGTGGTCACATGGAACAAAAGATATTTGCATTTGCTGATTGTCTTTGCCCATTTGTGTTGCTGTGTCAAACACCTTAGGCTAAGTTGCATATCAAAATCACAGACATATTTCTGAAGAGGATCCAAAATCATGGGATCATCTTAGTCCAGGGTATAAACAAGTCCTTTCTTCCTATTTCCCTGGACCTCAGCTTTGAATCATTCTTATGGTTCCACATACTTAATCTAAGAGCCTCCCAAGAAGTATCAGAAAAGAGTTTGGATTTCTGAGACTGTAGAAGTACCACTGATGTCCATGGCAGTCTGAGTAGCTTGTGCTGTTGGCATTTTATTTCAGTGATCAGCATACAGCCTAGACTGAATATGATGTGCAGACTTCAATTACACAAGAACCTCTAGGGAATAGTAGTTCACTATTTATTTGGTTTTATTTATTTTTTGTTTTGGGGCCACACCCATGACGTTCAAGGGTTATCCCTGGCTATGCACTCAGAAATCGCTTCTGGCAGGCATGTGGACTATATGGGATGCCAGGGATCGAACCAGGTCCGTCCTGGATCTGCTGCATGCAAGGCAAATGCCCTACTGCTATGCTATCATTCAAGCCTCAGGTTCATTGTTCTTACCTTCACTTTGTCATGAATGTAATGGTGTACAGAATAAGCAAGCTAAGTTTGCAAGTGAAAACAGTGTCTTTCCTCTCTATCCCTTGAAAAAAGCTGTCCTACTACTTCTAGGTAAGTACATTAGAAAGGGTTTTCTAATGGCAGTACATTGAATAGTCTTAAAAGCAAAGAGGTTAAAATTCAGAAGTCCTTATTTAGAATATCATAGGTAGATGGTACTAGTCAATAAATCAATTATTTATTTGTTATTCTCTCTAGGGTTATCGGAGGTCTGTTTGTGGCATATTAATATTTCACATCGATGAGAATTTCTTCCAATATCTACCACCTTACACATCTGATCTCCCCACTGCACTCTACTCAAAATTGAACTCCTCAGTATTCAGAAGAACATTTCTTCACTTGCTAGAAAATCCCTGCCCTGATAATTTTGGTTTCTAAGTCGATATCAAGTTCTTATTAAGTAATATCAAGTGAATATTAATTTTTTTATAATTATTTTGAATTCTTGAACAGACTTGAGCTTTGTAGCCTCTTGTAATTATTGACCTTCTTTGTCTCATTACAAGAGCTTGATTGTGCTCTTACAGTAACATGGGAAGCACTAATGTTAGTTGAGCACTAAATACAGATCCTGTTTTGTGCCAAGCATTGATTCAAGAGCAAGTGACATTAATATAGTCTTCACAACAGTTTAGCTTCTACTTACATTTTATATCTTACTACTAAAAACATAATGGCAGACTTCTAGGCTGCAGGAAAATATTTGTTTTT
>PVKC010000337.1:10959-72483 GCA_004027635.1 Crocidura indochinensis | reverse complement strand
CCAGACCATCGCTAATGAGATATTTTGGCATCTGTGTGATGCCATTGAGAATGCAGGTTTGCCATGGAAGAGGTTTGTTGGAATAATAATCAATGGAGCACCATCGATGACAGGGAGGAAAAATGAACTGGTGGCACTTGTTCAAAAAAAAAACTTGAAGCAGAAGGTTTAGAGAAGGTCATTGCTCTTCACTGCATTATCAATCAGCAGGCCCTTTGCAGTAAATGCCTATCGTGTGACAATATGATATCTGTTGTGAAATGCATCAATCAAATCAGATCCAGGGGTTTAAAGCACAGGAGGATGTGTGCTTTTTTAGAGGAAATGGAGTCAGAATATGGAGATGTGCTCTATTTTACTGAGGTATATTGGCTCATCAGGGAAAATGTCCTGAAAAGATTTTTTGAGTTGAGAGAAGTAGTGAGAGTCTTCATGGAGAAGGATGGGAATGCTGTTTCTGAGCTGAGTGATCACAAATGGCTCAAGGATTTAGCTTTTTTTGTTGATAACACACATATCGAAATGTACTAAACATTATGTTACAAGGCCCAGAGCAGCTTATCAGTGTTGTCTATGACAAAGTGAGAGCATTCTCCACAACACTTGTGTTATGGAAATCCCACCTCTCTCAGACAAAGCTTTGCCATTTCCCAGCTTGCAAGGAATTTGTGGACGCAGGCATAGCAATCAGTGGTGAGAAATATGTTGATGCTATTTTTAAGCTAGAGAAGGAATTTGATCACATATTTGCAGGCTTCAAAAAGCACAGAGCCACTTTGCAAATTTTTGTGGACCCCTTTTCCTTTGATGTGCAAGATGCCCCTCCTGTGCTTCAAATGGAGCTCATTGACCTGCAATGCAACTCTGATCTCAAAGTCAAGTTTAGGGAGTTTAGTGGAAAAGCAGACATACATGGGCAATTTTTGAGAGAATTGCCCCCAGCTTCCCTGAGCTTTCCGAATGTTCAAGTGCACCATGTTCCTTTTTGGGAGCACATATTTGTGTGAAAAGTTATTCTCCACATTGAACTTCAATTAGTCAAAGTACAGGTCTAGACTTAATGATGATAATCTTCAAGCCACACTGAGGGTCTCAACTGCTTCTTCTCTAAAGTCAAATGCAAATGTGGTTCAGATTTGTGAGAAGTGCTGTCAAGTCTCTGGTAGTAAGGAATAGACAAAAGATGCCATGTTCATGATTCATTCAACGTTCTTTTCATGTTCAGAAAAAATAATTAAAACTGTGAATAATGATGTTTGAGGACATTTTTTTTGGAAAATCCCTTATTTGGCCCTGCCTCATCCTGACTTTGCCTCCTGTGGCCCCCAGGTAAGTTGATTTTGAGACCCATAAATTAGACTATGTTATATGTCATTACTTTTCATTGATTATATGAAATATCTTAGAGAAATATTTATTCAGAATTATTTTACGAGTTTCAATTGAGATATTTAATTTTTGAGTTGGAATTGTTTCTCATATCTCACTGGTTTTGAGCATTAATATTCACTGTTAGCCTCTAGGTACGTTAGCTGATGCTTTTCTTTTAATTGCTTTATTTAAGCACTGGAGTTACAAAATTGTTCATTGTTGGGTTTAAGTTATACAATGTACACCACCCTTCACCAGTACACCCTTCCTTTCACTAATGTCTTCTGTTTCTTTTCTAACCTCCCATGTTCCCTGCCTTGCCCTAAGGCAGGCAAATTGCTTCTCTCTATCTCTCACTCTCTCTCTTCACATTTCTCTCCCCTGTTCTCCCCCTCTCTGTACAGTCTCTTTCCTTTTTGACACAGAGGTTTGAACTACTGTTAATGGAGCAGTGCAATGCCATTAGTTTCTCCACTTTCAGCACCACACCTCCTTGCTATTTCCTGCTTATTTTGTCCCTTTTTGTTTGTTTGTTCTATTTATCAGTTACCTGCTACTTTATATGTCATCTTCCTAGATCAGCACTGTTATTCTGGGTGAAAGACATAGTATATTTTCATGTACCTTTTGGTCCTTTGTATTTTATTTTTCTGAATTTTCTGTTAATCTATTCTTCCTATTTTAGATAAGGGTTAGAATTGCTTGTTGTTGGGATCGGAGCTGTGGCACAAGCGGTAGGGCATTTGCCTTGCACACGCTAGCCTAGGACGAACTACGTTTCAATCCCCTGACATCCCATATGATTGTCCAAGCCAGGAGCGATTTCTGAGCTCATAGTCAATAGTAACCCAAGGGTCACTAGGTATGTGCCCCCCAAAAAATGTTTTTTGCTGTTAAGAAAACTAGTTAACTCTCCATATACACCTCAAACCTGGCCCTTTGCCTGGTCTTTATTGTGAATGGGGGGACAAAAAAATTTAACAAAAAAAGAAAACTAGTCAATATATATGCATATATGTACATATACATATATATATATATGATCAACCTTAATTAGAGGGCTTTTGGTGAATAGTTTTTTCATTTTATAAATAATCTTTATATCCTGGTCATTATTTTCTTTGAGGTACAGAAGCTCCTTAATTTACTATTTTCCCATTTGTTCATCTTTACTTAAACTTGACTGGTCAGTGATGTTTCATCATTGAATGTAACTTTATGTTTACTTTTATGCCTATGTTTTTCGCTGTTGAGTCTCTGTTATAGTTTTAGGTGTAATATTAAGATCTTTAATTCATGTTGATATGACATTTAATCATGGCACTAAAATGAAGTCTGAGTTCACATTTTTGCATGGGTTTTAACAGGTTTCTCAACATTTCTTTTTGAAGATGATTTTCTTTTTATACTTCCTATTTTTGACCATTTATCAAAGATTAATTGATTAACTTTCTGTCTCAGAGTATTCAAGTATTTTCAAATGATCTGGGTTTCTGTCATTATTCCAATACCATTATCTTTTAATGAATATTCTTTATATACAGTTTGTAGTTGGAGAATGTAATGACCGCTGACAACACTGTTGTAGCTATACTGTGGGTTTTATTATTCCATATGAATCTCCTGAAGTACCTGATTTATTTCTTCAAAAACTCATTTGAAATAAAATAAAAATATGAAAAAATCATTCAAGAGTTGGGTGAGTCTACCCTAGCCACCATGTTTCTAACTCCCAACATCAGATGGTCTGATGAAGCAGGCTAGCAGTGGAGAAATAATACACAAAGACAGTGAGTTCTAGTTTTATTGGAGTTAGTCTGATTTTTGCCTCATGACCTTTCCTGACATGTGCAGCCTTTGCCATGTGTGGTCTATGTACGTGTTTTCTCTCCCTGCCATGTCTCATTATCTCCTGCCTGAAATCATTCCCCTTTCTTTATTATTCAGAACTTCAACTACTACTGTATAGGGGAGGTTCTGTAATGCAAGTGGCCTTTTACATCTCAAAGGGAGAGATTATGGAAAAAGAAAGGTGAAGGGAGTGTTCACTTTACAGGTTTCCATATAAATGATCAAGCCACACCATTGTTCATCAGGGTGATACAAATCAAAACATCTATGTGATATCATCACACACCACTTTACCACATTAAAAAGTAGAAAAGGGGCCGGAGAGATAGCATGGAGGTCGGGAGTTTGCCTTTCATGCAAAAAGACGGTGGTTCGAATCCCGGCATCCCCTATGTTCCCCGAGTCTGCCAGGAGCTATTTCTGAGCAGAGAGCCAGCAGTAACCCCTGAGCTCTGCAGGGTGTGACCCCAAAACCAAAACAAAAAAAAACAAACAAAAAACAAAGTAGAGAAGAACCACCAATGGTGGCACAGATGCCGAAAAAGTGACTCATTCACTTCTGGTAGAAATGGTCAACTGATTCAGCCTTTTAGGAAAATCTGTATATTATTAAAAAAATATAGAAAGTGACCTTCCATGTGACCCAGCAATGCCACTCCTAGGAATATAACCTAGGAAGCCCAAAACACTATGCAGAAAAGCCCCTGAACTCATATGTTTGTTTTATTGACTATTCACAAAAGACAGAATCTGGAAACAAATCAAGTACCTGAGAAGAAATGAGTGGATAAAAAAAAACATTGGTACATCTATGCAATGGATTATGATATAGATGTTAGGAAAAATGAAATCATATAATTTGTTTATATATGGATGTATATGGAGCTATTGTGCTGAGTGGAATGATTCAGAGGGTGATGTGTAGACATGGAATGATTGCACTTATTTTGTATTATATAAAAAAACTTATTGTAATAAAACCTATGGAGGATTGAGATGTGGGCCAGGAGAACCAGTCATGTTAGAAAATTGCCAGACAGTGGGGGAGTGCAGTTAAGGTAGAAAAGAAACCAGTATGATAATGATAGTTGAACATGCTCACTGTGTGAGCATGAACAGGGTACTGAATTGAGGGACAGTGATAACATAACAGCTTTCCAGTAACTATGTTGAAAACCACAGTGTCTAAAAAAATCATAGTGAAGAGAAAGTGTGAAAGATTAAAGGTATTTGTCATGTGGGGCCAAAGCGGTAGCACAACAGGTAGGGCATTTGTCTTTTACGTGGCTGACCCAGGATGGAAGCAGTGTTAGATCCCTGGCATCCCATATGGTCCCTTGAGTCAGGAGTGATTTCTGAGCTTAGAGCCAGGAGTAAACCCCTGAGGTCCACTAGTTGTGGCCCAAACAAACAAGCAAACAAAGTATCTCTCATAGAGGTAGAAAGGGGAGAGTGCATGTGGGAGAGTGGGAGGAAAATGGGGTCATAGGTGGCAGAAAATATGCAGTCATGAAAATATGGGTATCGGTCACTGTATGACTGAAACTCAACTACGAACATCTTTTTTACTGTGTATCTAATGATTCAATTAAATAATTATTTTATAATAAAAGTATAAGAGGAAGCTAAGTTCCTGTTTTTATCCACTTTGAATGTTTCTATTTCTACATTATAGTCATGTCCATTATCTGTCTCACCAGATACTCCAATTAGTGTTTTTAAAAAATTAATTGAATTATTATTACTAACTGTCCCTTCCTTCTCTCCCTTCCTCTTTCTCCCTGTCTACCATAACATACAAAGTAAAAATGCTCATGTTATCTCTTTCAGAGTCTCTTATACATCTATTCCCTGTCTATATTTTCTGCACTTATTTTTATTGCTAAGAATAAATATTATGCATGCATTTTAAATCGTGAAATAATGATCCAACACAAAACTTCTGCTCACTCCAGTAAAATGGCTATGGATTTTCAGAGAAGTAAAATTCATAGCAAGTACAAAAAAAAAGTCCTTGTAAAGCTTATCTTGAGGCAGGTAGGCATTTCTTTTTAATAGAAATGATGATAGAATTTGAATGAGATACATGTTTCAAATTTGGTGCCTAAAGAAATGGTATAAATTTTCTTTTAGGCATCCTTTCTTTTTTTCTTCCTGGCCAGTGGAACTAGAAAGTGCACATCAAATTGGGACTGCACAAGCAAAATGTAAGCAACATTTCTCTTATGTTTTATTAGTTTTTTTTCAGTATTTTTTACTTCACACAATTTAAACCCTCTAGCACCTCAAACATCTTTATTTTTATCTTATTACTTCTTCTTAAATGTAATGTCCCTTATATCATATGGTACAAAAATTATTTCACCAACATATTACTTAGAAACTCCACGATGTAGAAAAATGCAGATTGAAATTAATTATTATTTTCTCTATTTTATTATGTGCTTAGTCATTTTTCAGTCATTGAACATCTCTTGAAGCATTTTCCCCCAATTCCTCAACTCTACAAAGGCTTTTTGGTGTCAAATATTGAACCTGGATGGGGGGAAATCGAGGTGGCGCTAGAGGTAAGTTGTCTGCCTTGCAAGTGCTAACCAAGGAAGGACAGTGGTTAAATCCCCCGGCGTCCCATATGGTCCCCCCAAACCAGGGGCAATTTCTGAGCGCTTAGTCAGGAGTGACCCCTGAGCATTAAACGAGTGTGGCCCGAAAAACCAAAAAGAAAAAATTGAACCTGGGACCTAATTTAATAATAACTCATAATATTTGCTGATAGGATTAGCACAGAGGCTCTTTTCAGTACAAACTTTATTAAATAGGCATCTCATTAAATTTACATATTCTATTTTATTTATAAAAAGCTGTATTATGTGTGTATTCTTTAGCATGGCTATCTACTTAACACTTCAGAAATTTCCTGTCCTGGAACTGGAGAGATACCATGGAGGTAAGGCATTTGCCTTGCATGCAGATGGTCCCCCCCAAGGCTGCCAGGAGTAATTTCTGAGCAAAGAGCCAGGAGTAACCCCTGAGTGCTGCCGGGTGTGATCCAAACACACACACATATATATACATATATATGTATATATACATATATATGTATATACATATTTACATAGATAGATAGATACTGTCCTATTAAAAATAACTAATAAATAAGGGAGGGTATAAAGACCAAACAGTCGTATGAACGTCAAGTAAAAATAAAAATTGATCAGACTTAAACACCAAATCCAAAGCCACTGACAACAGAATCGATACCCAATCTACAACAAGCTAGACACAGAGAGGACCACTTAAACTAGCAGTTCAGGCGGGGGGGGGGGGACATAGGAGGGGGATATGGGATGCATACTGGGAACATGGGTGGAGGGAGGACAACATTGGTGGAGGGAAGGACCCAGATTAAATGTCACTATGTACCTAAAATATTACTCTGAAAGATTTTTAATCCACTGTGAGAAAAATAAGAATTTCTCAAAAAATAACAACAACCAGATACCATAAAATGCACAATAATGAAACTGTAGAATAACTAAATGTTTTAAATATAAGGTAAAATGTAATATAGTGGATAAAAATTGATAGAGACTCAAAACTTAACTGTAATAAGACAAGTGAGATAATAATTTATATATTAACAATTATATAATTATATTAAAACATCAATAACAATTATATAATTATATTAAAACATCAATAACATATAGTCCATAAAGTAAAATTTTTATTTCTCAGTAAATAATGTTTAATCATCTATTAAAACATCTTAATTACTTCATATGATAACATCTGAAGGAAAATATTCATATATACCAAATATTCAAAATAATGTGGGAATATTTCTTAAACAATTTTCATTTTTTAAAAGCCTTTGCATATTTACATTAAAATAATTTTATAACTTTGAAAATACTTATATATTTACTTATTAAGTAATTTATTGAGATAAATTATATGTTTATTTATATTTTTTCTTACATGTTTGGGGGTCACCTAACTATCTCAGAGTTTACCCCTGCTTCTGACTTAAATGATCACTCCTGACACTGCCAAGACTGAATTCAGGTCGAAGGGGTGCAAGGCACACACACTACTTACTGGGTACAATCCAGCCCTCATGAAACATACATTTTTAATAACTTAATCAAATTGAATGATTGATTATTCACCATTTTAGACAAAGAAGTGTTCATAAAATATAAGAAGTATCATCCACACTAATCTATTCTTTTCTAGATCTATTAATTTGTTCTGTGGAATGAGATTAATGAGACCTGTAAATTTGCATTTAATAATATCAAAGTGAAACTTGATCAAAACAACTTTCAAGATATTTCTTACTGTAGAGACAGTTCTTCAGACGATTTAACCAACTCTGGAACAAAGGCAGTGGTGTGCATATTTTTATGGCAAGAAAATATTTAGAAAGAATAATGAGAAGATTGAAAATGAATAGACCAGGGACCTTGATAGACTTGTTTTACAGATGTTTAAGTAACATGCCTTAAAACAGTACAATCATATATATTCAATTAGCCATTACTGGTGTCCAAAATCCATCAACTATACTCAGTCTATCATTAAACACAAATGGAGAAAAAATACAGATAAGTTATACCATATAAATTACTAAAGTTTTCAGGAAAATAATGACAGTGAAGTTAATACTTCAATCACACTCCCATTTTAACTCAATTACTTTTTCCACTGTGAGAATCATTGGAATCTGAGAATCTGTCACTGTTCGGTATCATCTTATTTTCCTTAATTTCAAATAATGGTCAGATATATATATGAGAGTTGCTACAACATGATGGTAGTGGTAAGGACTCGGTTTTGTTGTATTTTCCATCTTAATTGATTATTTTCTATCAGACAATATTTTCTTCATGGCTCCAGCATTATGATCTGTCTACTCATCTTGATTAATCTATTTTTTCTTTTTCTTTTTTTATATGCTCCAATAAACTTCTTCATTTTAACATGTACCTCCCAGCTAACTTCACAAGACCAATCCAGGGTAAGGCTGACTTAGAATAAACATGTTTTTGTTTGCTTGGTATTAAAGAAAAGTGATTTATTCTTTTTGCACTTTTATTCTACTCTTTAACTCTAGAATATGATTAACATTCTACTAGTTAACTTTAGGCAAAATTTATTAAACTTTTACCTGAACTTTTAGATTCTAGCCTCTAGAAAACTGGCCATTGCATTTTGTGCTCTTTATTACTTCTTTTTATAATTATTCTATTTCACTAGAATGCAAATTTGTATATTGGGAAATTACCTTGTTTTCATCAATGAAAAATTCAGTGCCCCAAGTGGTACATGCTATAAAAGAGGAATGTCAGATATCTATCTATCTATCTATCTATCTATCTATCTATCTATCTATCTATCTATCTATCTATTATCAATCTATCTATCCATCTATCTACCCATCCATCCATCCATCCATCTATTATCTATCTATCTATTATCAATCTATCTATCCATCTATCTACTCACCCATCCATCCATCCATCCATCTATTATCTATCTATCTATCTACCTATCTATCTATCTATCTATCTATCTATCTATCAGTGACTAAATGAAAATATTTTATTAGCATTTTAAACAATTTTGCTACCTACAAAATATAAAAATGAATCTCCAATTTTCTATAATAAAAATAATAAAATACATTTTTATAGTAAATACAATATTTTAATTTTAATTTTTTTGTTTTTGTTTTTGAGTCATACCTGGCAGCTTTCAGGAGTTACTCCTGGCTCTATGCTCAGAAATCACTCCTGGCAGGATCAGGGGACCATATGGGATGCTGGGAGTTGAACCACTGACCCCACTGACCTTCTGCATGCAAGGCAAACACCTTGCCTTCATGCTATCTCTCTGGCCCCTTTAATTTGAATTTTAATTAAATACATACAATTCTTTTAGAAAGCCTAATGGAGTAATCAAATATTTATGATTATATTTAGAATTATCATAAAGAGGTGAGCTACTTAGAATGTTTTAGTGTACTGCATTGTAAACATTGTTATTATTTAAAAGCAGCAGTTATTTTGTAAAAATTATAAACAATGAGGGTCATAGATATATTATGAAGATTAAGTCACTTGTCTTGCATTCTTGCATAGACTCAACTTTTCCCCTTTGTGCCATATATGATTTCCTAAGCACTGCCAGAAATTATCCCTGAACATCAGAATTGAGACTTAAAAAGACAACATCAACAATTCATTTATAAGCAAAAAAAAAAAACAATCTCAAGTATTAGTCTTGGAAAATTCTGAACATTCTAAAAGTGCAAAAACGTACTTTTAATTTATATACAGTAACAAAATTCAGTTTTATTCTTATATAAATTATTTTTGAGAGGACCAAACATGACTATACTGAAGGATAACTCCTACTGGGGATCAAAGACCACATGAATTACCAAGGATTATGTCAGAGTTTGACATATGTTAGAATAATGTCTGGCACAGTGTTAGACACCTGACTCCTGTAATATATCTGTCCTCTCATATTATCTGAAAAAATCTTATTATAGCTGTAAATTAACATAACATATAAAGGTGTTGTTTCAACAGTAATATTTATTGGATATGTATGTCTAGTGGAATACAGTCTCAAGTACTCAATTTATAAAATATGTATAAAATTAAGATATAGTACATTTTATTTATAATGTTTATTTCCAAATATTTTATTTATTAAAACAATTATTTCTGTCCTCCATGTTCCCTCCACCTAGGATACTAGCAGGAAATTTTGGATTTGCTTTAGTTATATAGATATGAGTTTTGTATTTATAGTAATTTGCATAAATAAAACAAATAGATTAAAAAGTGAAATCAAGATTTGGGGGTATATCTAAAATTTGTATATGATACAGGAGAACTTTTCAGACTATAAAAATTATATTTTTAGTAAATAATATGAAGAGAACTAATATTCATTTCCAGAAATATAAACTGCTTAATTATTATAATCAGCAACAAATTTAATATAGAGATTATACTTACAAAATTGTTGGAAATAATCAGTAAACAAGGTATATAAGACTGTTAAAAATAGTTTCCTATAAATATCCATAATTTCCTAAGTATACCACTGCAGCTATACTGATTCAGGTTTACGAGTAATAAAGCCATAATACAGTTGCACAAAACCTAGGACAGAATCTGAAATACAAAAACACTATGTTGTAATTTGAAAGTAACAGAGAAGCTACAGACATTTTCATTATTGTTTATAATGAGCATAAAAATCTATAGTAAAAAATAGATTGTACCACCAAAAATGAACTATTTGTAAACAGCAGATCTTTTCTAAACTTTCATAAATAAAAATAGCCACAGGAAAGTATTATATCTCAAGTCTAGTATGTCATATATGTAATAAGACTAAGTTACATAAGAATATAAATGTGATTATATGGGTATAACAAGACATACTACTAAATTCATATATTATTAAGATATATTACTAGATTAAAGTACATAAAAACATACATACATATATCTAAGGAAGTCAAGTGGGGGAGAGGATTTGGGCCACTCAATGGTAGTTAAGGTACACTCCTGGCTCTGACTTAGAGATCTGTTCTGGGAGGCTCAAGGTACTATATGGGTGCCAAGTATCAAATTTGATTCAGCCATGTGCAAGGCCAGCACCTTACTTAGGCTAAAGAAAAAAAATAACATTTTATTATTCCATGTACTAGTTATTTTGAGAAAGAACAGTTGGATGAGTATATTGAAGAGAAAATGGGAATGATATAAATTGGTAACAGATAATGTGTGATAAAACTAACATCTTAATTCTCTCCCATTAAATTATGAAGCAATAACTTCATTACTATGGAGTCTAGCAATGCTATAGAAAATATCTAAAATTCACTTTAATGACATTACCATTGTGTAATGTTATTTGTTTAAAGCATATCATGCTATGACATTCAGGTTTATGTATAAGATTTGCTAGATTATTTTATATTTTATTATATTTTCTGTAAGTAAGACTGACTGGAAACATACTTTTACCACTTTATATTCTGGAATAAAAAAGAAGCACTTGAAAGAATTGAATTTGGGAGAAATAAAAATGATAAATAAAATTAAGTTATAGCTCATGTTTCCACTCTTAAAAATGAAAGGGAACTACAGCTATTGCTTGTTGTGGTAATTCTTGGCTCAAAATGAACTATAGGAGAATAACCTTGGGGAGAAAGAATAGTTGTGTTTGTTATAGAAGTTTTGAATTCTATTAAAAATGAAATGAACAGATTATCCAGTCTATTTAATTTTATAGTGATATATAGACCTTAATTGTTAAAAAGTTTGATGTCACTCAAAAAGTATCTAATATACTCATTGAATATAAACTAAAACAATATGCTGAAGCATGGTAGTCCTTCATTAAAGTATATTTAAAATCAATCATTTTTTTAGAACTTTAATCTTTATTAGAAAAAGAACAAAAAAGGGAGTGAGGAGCCCAGCCTTGGCGGCTCCCAGCTAGTATGGGGTACAGATGTGGTGTAGCTGACATAGTTTGAGAATGCTGCTGTTTAGAGTTCTCACACACATTATTCAGCTTTCCCGGGATATCATCATCGTTAAAATAAATTATTTTCCTTTTGGTGATATGTATAGTAACTGTTGTTTTTGAATTGCCAGAATCCTACTGAGGAAAATTGTTACATGAGGAACTTGTGCAGATGGGAAAAGTTAAAGTGAATAAAGAGATATACTATCCTACCAATATTGACAAGGACAACTGCCGTGAGTCATAGACCTATAATTATTATAGTTTTAAATTTCATAAGTTAAAGTATATTATAAACGAATATGCATATGAAAGACTATTTAAGTAAATGAGATTAAAACTTTGAAGTTTAATATATCCCATAAGTTCTAAGTGTAGCAAGGTAAAACTGGCTAAGAAAGTAAAAGAGCATTTCCCGATAGTCTGTAAATATTTCTATATTTTATGTGTATTTGAAGAAAATATTAAATTTATTTTACTATTTTCAATACGTTTGATATTTAATCCTTATATAATTAAAATAATTTGTATTCATATGTCCCAATATTTAAAGAAGTATTTCTTATGAGTATGAAATCTATTAGAAGGGATTTACTGAAAATTAGCCAAAATTGATTTGCTTAATAGGGTTAGATGTAAAATAAAAGTGCAAAGCTAATTTCTTACTTTCTTGTAATGTATATTGCATTTCTACTAATATTTGTTCAAATATAATAGTCAAAATAGTCTAGCATGATATTTGATTAGTAATTTTGATTTTCTTTTCTTTAGGTCTTTCTGTTTCGGGCCATAACTGGTGGTATTCAGAATTTTATTCTGGCAAAAAAAATCAGATATCATTTCGGGCAAATCTCAGGGTTCTATATAGGTTAGCCAGGTTATAGTTATCCTGTTGCAAGTTAATCAAGTTATCCATCTACAAGCTCTCTGGTTCCATTTATTTATTTATTTATTTATTTTGTTTGTTTTATTTTGCTTGTTTGATTTTGAGGGGAGCACATCCAGCATTGCTCAGAAGTTTATCCTGGCTCTTAGCTTAGGAATTGCTTCGGGAAGACTTGTGGGACCATATGGGATGTCAAGAATTGATCCTATGCTAGACTAATGCCTTACGTGCTAGCACACAGGCCTCATTCCTTTTTATCCTTTTTGTTCATTTGTTTTGCTTTGTTTTTATTTTGGGGCTATTACCAGCAGTTATGATAGCTTGTTGGCTTTGAGCTTTGGGATCAATTCTGGTGGACCTTGGGGATTTATAAATGTTAGCAGAAACTGGGACCCAGTATGCGAGGCAAGCAACTTTCTAGTGCTATCTCAATACATCCTACATATCTATTTTGGAATATTTTCCTGAGTATATATTCATGACTTTGTATTATGTGTGCCCTTTTAAATATATATGTATATATGTATGTAATTGTGTGTGTGCATTTGTATATTAATTTATATAAAGTACGGTGAAGCAAGAATTAATGACTGGATAAATAAACTATTGTACATAATATTATGGATTATTACTTAGCCATATGAAAAAATAACACAGCAGAAAGAGCATTTTCTTGCATGTGACAGACCCTCATTATATTCCCTTAATCCCATATGGTCCCCTGAGTGTGTTATGATTGATTGTTGAGTGCAGAGCCAGGAGTATTCCCTGAACTCCACAGAGTGTGTCCCAAAAAATAAAAAAGAAACAAACAAAAAGAAGAGAATTCAGTGCTACATGAAGGAACTTGGATTATAGTATCATGTTGAGTGAAATTAGTCAGAGATAAATTGGCACACAATTATCTCTTTCATATGAAGGATACAAATAAAAATAAAGGTGGAATGGGGCCCGGGAGATAGCATGGAGGTAAGGCGTTTGCCTTTCATGCAAAAGGTCATCGGTTCGAATCCCGGTGCCCCATATGGTCCCCTGTGCCTGCCAGGAGCAATTTCTGAGCATGGTGCCAGGAGTAACCCCTGAGCACTGCCGGGTGTGGCCCAAAAAACCAAAAAAAAAAAAAGGTGGAATAATGAGAATCCAAAGTCAATGGATGAAAAATTAAGTAAAAACATGAGAAATAATTTCTTAGGCAACATGCCCTTGAGGGACAGGGCATAGGCTTGGGAAGGGACAATGTCTAAATCAAAGGAAGCTTACAACTGGTAAGAGGAAGTGGTAGATAGTGTTGTAATATATAGTGTAAACAAAGCCCCTTATGTAGAGGTAGACTTGGTGAGAGGAAAATGAGAATTGCACATACTGTTTGGGAAAAGACACTGGTGAGGGGGTGAAGGGATAAATGTTGAAATAGTGCAACTCTGAATTCAAGAATGAGAAACTTTGCAAGGCTGGAGTGGTGGCGCTGTGGTAGAGAATTAGCCTCGCATGCAGCTGACCCAGAACAAACCACGGTTCGATCCCCAGTATTCTATATGTTCCCCCAAGCCAGGAGCAATTTCTGAGTCCATAGCCAGGAGTAACCCCTGAGCATCATCAGGTGTGCCCCCGAAAAAAAAAACTTTGCTTTATTTTTCTTAGAATTTATATGTTGAAATAACACTTTACTAAGATTGCTTCACCAAAATGAAGATGACACACTTACAAAATGTTATCCAAGATTGTATTCTAGAACTGATCTATGAAGACACATTTCCTGCTTCATTACTGCTTACTGATTGATACCACTACTTTTACTGCCACCAGCAATTATTCCCAATTCCAATCCTATTAATAAATGGAGGGGGAAATGCAGGGTACCATATGAACTTTAAGTAGAAATAAAAATAGAACAGACTTAAACACCAATTCCAAAGGCAAGGACAACAGAATTGATACCCAAATTACAACATACTAGATACGGAGTGGACCACCTATACTAGCAGCCTGGGGAACAGGGGTGGAGAGAGGACAACATCGGTGATGGGAACAATCCTGATTCAATATCACTATGTACCTAAAATATTACTGTGAAAGATTTGTAATCCACTTTGATTAAAATAATACAAACATAAACACCACCAAACCATTAGAAACACCAACTTTGTTGCTGTGGTGATGGCTTGTTTATTACTTATGATTTTTTCTTAATTTATCTTTCATTACTGGCCTTGACAAGAACTGTGAAACTGCTTTGTGAACTTTCACTACCAAGTAACCTGAGAAAGTGAATAAAAGGCTTCTCTACATCTGATTTTCCATAGAAAATGTAGTTTATATGTAGATAATAAGACATTCTTTACTAGTGAGGGAATAAATATAAGATTTTTATAGATTTAAAAAAATTTAGAGAAGAAAATAAGGCATTTCAAGAGGAGCAAACTAATATAGAGCATGCAAATGTTATGATAGGTTTAGAAAAGAAATAGATACTTCTGAAAAACAAATTATTGAGTGTCAACTTTTTGTGTATATTATCTTTATATAACTAATACTTAGGTCACAAGAGATATCAGGGCAATATTCAAAGTACATTTAATGCAATTTACCAATTAGCATGTTAATAGAAAAAAACAGAGAAATAAGAAAGTATATATGTGCATTTTTATAATACTATCTTTGCAAAAAATGAGATAGCCAAAAGAGAAAAGATGAAGCACAAGAGATCATAGCAATGATAAAGATTGTGATATTCCATCAAATTAAATGAAAATGAACTTTCCCAGAAGACTTTTCTCTCAATAAATTTCTAAAATTCTATTTATATGAAAACTAACTATTATTTTAGTCACCATGAGATTTGATCTTGAACCTGAGTTTAGAAGAAAGGAGTACGAAAAGGAAAGATAGATTCACATGTTTTGGTATTTCTTAGGTGGAATGAGTAAAAATTGTATTTTTATAAAGGAAGTAACTTAAAGAGGATCTCTTAATTAAAGCAAAATTTATTACTATTTTTGTTTCTTTTTAATGCACATTTTAAATATGCATATCTTTACAATCATATTGCAATCCCCTATATGTGAATATGTCTGAAAATATTAATGTATGTCACATGCATTAAAACAT
This sequence comes from Crocidura indochinensis, assembly GCA_004027635.1. Taxonomy (NCBI): domain Eukaryota; kingdom Metazoa; phylum Chordata; class Mammalia; order Eulipotyphla; family Soricidae; genus Crocidura; species Crocidura indochinensis. The sequence continues at coordinate 56,705 of PVKC010000337.1, read as the reverse complement.
GATATGTCACCAAAATTGCACCTATTTAAGGAGCTAGAACTATAGTATAGAATATAGGCCATTTTCTTAAAAAATTCATCACTTGGATTCCATTTCTAGCATTCCATGTATTCACCAGATCATTACTAGAAGTGTTCCCTCAAAGTTGAGTCACTTGTAATCTAGTATGAATCTTTGGCAAATCTCTGTTATTGTATATAAATACTGTATTATTATTATATAAATGTACAAAGTGTATTAAAGTAACTAAATCAAAATAAGTGACACCAAGTTATTATGGAGTTAAAAACAAAATACAAACATTTAATTCCATACTAAAATTGTAAATAAAAAATGAATGGCGAATAAAAAATAATTTCAAAATGTTATATCCTATAGTTAATTAGAAAGCACGTGGGGCCGGTGAGGTGGCATTGGAGGTAGCATGTCTGCCTTGAAAGTGCTAGCGAATAAAGAACTGTGGTTAGATCCCCAGGTGTCCCATATGGTCCCCCAAGCCAGGGGTGATTTCTGAGCACTTAGCAGGAGTAACTCCTGAGCATAAAACGGATATGGCCCGAAAAACCAAAAAAAACCCCAAAAACATAGTTTTCAAGTAACATTGTATAAAAGAATAAAATTGACAAGAAATATAATTAATGCTAAAAATTAAAATTAGCACCTGGTACTTTAAATTTAATCTCCATATACAATTTATTGGAATTATCCTATATGTTATGGAAGTTCAAAGAAATACATAATCAAAGATTCACGTGACAAAGTAGGTACATTTTTACATATTTTTTGGATATTTTCTGCAGATTTAAGGTAACAAGTTCAGATAGCTAAGTTAAATTATTTTTATTGACTGTGTCAAGTTTAATATAAAAATAAATCATTTTTAATGTCAAATAGTCTTTTATTTATCCACCTTTTGATTCATGTCCTTATTCTTTCTTTCTGTTTCATGTCTACTTGTTCTTTCAACCTTCTTGGAGTGGGGTTACGACAGTCTACAGTGTGATTATGCCAGCTATATATATGTTTGATATTCTTCGTTTGATGTGTCAGAATCTTTGGGGACTGCCAACTTGTCAGGCCATTTTGAGTCTTCAAAACTTTATAAATATTTTTTAAATAAGCAGTGCAAATCTCAGAGCATTTGATGAATTTCTCTTAATTTCATGACACAGATATATATTATTGCATTTGTGTTTAACAGTGCAATAATAAATGTATGTTTATGCAATTGCAACCAATTAGATGCAATATATTCAAATTATAGGTTAAAGAAAGTTATTTGTGTTTCCCTATGAACCCATAAAATAACTGAGATTTAAGAAGCTAGTTCAACAGAATGCATTTTGCTTTATAAGCACAGAAGTAGAAATAGTATTTTAAAATATTTAGGTAAAATATCAAAGGCAAATCGTGATATATTACTTACTAGATTATTACAATAGATAACATAATTTCATTTTATCTGACAATTGAGTGATTGTGATTATGTTTCTAATAGGGTAAAATATAGAGCTTCATCTTTATTTAAATATTGTTATTAAAGGAAAGACACTTTGCAGTCAGAGATGTTTTTCTAAAACCTGGCATACATCACATGGGAAAAAATAACCTTTAACTCCATGTCTCTTACAACCTGAGGCATGAAATAACTGCCAATAAATGCAATATATTTTTGGCATGTAGCATAAATCTTCCCCCAAAATTCTCTATAAGTCACAATCAGAAGAGTTCCATTAGATTTTATCAGAATAAAAAGATTAATAATAATTTTATTATTGATAAAATGCATAAGGAATGACAAATAGCAACTAGTATACAAAGTAGACCAGAAAATCCATCTTAACCATATCTAGTAAAGGTCAGAGAAGAGAGAATTTAAGTAAATTGTATACTTTTATAAGCTTGTTCAGGTCAAATTCAAGTTAATATTTTTAGGTCTAGAGAGGTAATCTAAAGGGCAGGCATGTTCAGAAGAGATAAAGAACACGAAGTATTTATTGTCCTCAAACAGGGAATCATTTATTTTCATACTTAGATATTTTCAGTATAAAGGGCATAAAACCATTTATCCCCCAAATTTTAATCTTCTACATGGAAACTAAATAACAAGATGAATTAGTTTAATGATGACAAATTAAATTCTCTAGCAGATAAAAAAAATTCTATCCCTAAACCAATACTCACAAAGTAGAAGAGTCAATGTTACTGAGATCATAATGAAAGCATATATATAAAGAGCTAGGAAAAGATACATAGCAACTATGGTTGTAATTATTGACAAATGATAGCTATTTCCATTAGTAATTCTTTGCAAAGGGCCAAAACAAAAATAGACTTCCCAACAATGGAGTGAGGTATGATATTGAAATTAGAAATTACTCTATAGAATAAACTAGGAGTTTATATTGAATAAGAATATACACAAAAATCATTTTCAAGGAGATTATCGTTCAGTGAAAAATTTGAAAAGAGGTAATAAATTATACTCTTAACATTTCTAACCTTTGCTGTTTAGAGAAAAGCAAACATTAAAATAAATCCTTTTGCCCATAGAGCCCATTTATTTTATATAAGATATATATGCATACATTCACACACAAATCAGAAATGTATTAAAGTACCAAAAAATAACCTGGTTTGTGAGATTGCTGTCATGACTGTAAACATGAGTAAAAAAGGTAAATTTTCTTTTTAACTCTCTTTTTCTTCATTTGTGAGAACTATTAGACCTGCTGTATTTAATATCTATATGCTTATGGCATTTTATAAGTCTCCTCTCATAAATAGATGTTTATATTCAATTTTAAAGGTGCAATGATATTTTCATGCATAAAACATAGCATAATTATCCATTATAAAATATTTTTCCACGTTTTCAATCAGTAAATATTAATTTCTTCTATTCACTTGCTTAGAAAACCTGAATTCACATTAAACTTTTATTTTTTCCTTTCATTTAAACACAAATCCCAGAAGCCTTTATCTTATTATATTTTCTAGAATTCAATTTATTTTCATCATTTATATAATAAACAACTCAATTCAAACCATGATAACTTGTGCCATTTTATAGTAATAATATTTAAACATAAAATATTTGAGAATCAAAATGTTTCTCCAAGTTATTCCTCCAATACCAGATCTTTTCAAAATATAAGTTAGATCATATTATGCCTATACTTAATAAAAAATTTCTAATGATTATTCATCTAATATATATTAAATTTATTTAAATTTAAGTTTCAGTTAATAATAAGTCTTCATCTTCAAATATTCTGCCAATTTCTAACATCATTAGAGAGAAAAATATTTCTTATATTCTCAAATTTCAGTATTTTATGTAACTGTTTACTTTTCCTGTAATGTCTTCTTAGAGATGTGCAAATGAATAGTATCCTTCAGAAAATGCAATCAAACAAATAACTTGGAAATTTTTCTAATAATATTTAAAATATTGACAATAGTCACTGTGCTTTCTTTTCATTTTTAGAACTATCAACATCTCATATATATTAAATATGTATTATATAACTATACATATTTCGTATACATACAATGGGTAAATACATTATATGTGCATATACTTTTAGGTCTTATGCCTTTTTCTTGCATAAGAGAATAAGCTCTATAAAAATCTATAAAATATGTATTTTGTTGCTTGTATTTATGTATCCCCAGTTTCTATAAAATATAGTAGGGTGTCTCTGACTACCTAATTAGTTATATATTTCCCCATCTTCATGTATAAAATGTGTTTGTGTGTTTATATAAATATAAACATAAAATATATGCCTATGTCATATTTTTTTATTTTTCTTACACGTGGTTATGCCCCATTCAGGCTCTGTGAACATATAAAGTGCAAGAATTGAACCCAGGTCAGCCCTATCAGCTATATTATTATCCCTAACCAGAACTTTACTACATACATATATTGTTATTTGAATTCAATCATCATACCACTATAATTAATAGTCATAACACACTTGAAACATATAAAGTTAAATTCCAAATACAAATGTTAAAAATAATATCTTTGAAGTTTATGAAATTGGTGTATTCTATTATTGTTGTTCCATATTCTTAATTAAATATTCAGTTATGTACATGAGTTTCTTATTTAAACACAAACATGAGTTTCTTATTTAAACAGTGACATATATAATGTCACTGGCATTAAATTTATTTTTTGTAAAATATAGTACTATTTTATTGACTTCATTTGATTTACTAGCCATAATACACAATATTTCATTCATGGACTAGGAAATTTCTTTACGAATCATTTGATCTTTGAGACTCTCCTGTACCTTCTTGAAATACCATCATCAAGGAGAAAATAGTTTGATTACTTCTTTAAAATGATATTTTGTTACTTTTTGACACTAAAGTACTCCCATATAATATTTCTTATTTCCAGTTTTATTCCTAAGAGCAGTCATTTCTCAAGGATTAGGGTCTTCACTTTTAGTTATTTTACAAAAAAATATTAAAGACGGTAGGTGTGCTTAGTGCTCTAAATAAATGTTTCAATGTTTCCTTAATAATAAAGCAATATTCACATACAAAACACATTTTTACTGTCTGCATACTAAATATTTCTTTAAGCAAATATCTGCATCTATATAATTATAAACATAAATTTATACTGCTGTCTCCAAGTCTAATACATTACCAGAATTCAGGTTCATTCTAGACTCTTATATTTGCATATTATCAATTCTCACTGTAATAATAAAAAGTTCAGCTCTTACCATCCACAATCTATTTACATAATGGCTTGCTTTCACTATATTCTTATAACATCACCAGAATGGTTAACCTGCGTGACCATTGAAATTGTTTATCAACTTTAATGCACCCTTTCTGTATAGTTCATTTTTCTTATAGTCTTCAGATTATATTTATTTCCACAATAACTTAGATCAGTATTTACCATACACCTTCAGTGAAATTGTTCCATTAGCATTTAATACAGTAAAATATCATAAATCTTTAGATAATTCATTGTTATACCTTGACCTCCAAATAACTTTAAACTTTGCACATATTACATTTATTTTGTTTTTTTTGTATGAAACTCTAGCATTAATGGTATTGTAAACTATAGTGCCTAACAACAAAAAGAAATTAATTTGAGTGTTGTCATATAAAGAGAATTGGTTTTTGAGGTCCTTTCCTATTATTATTAGGACTTTTGACTTGTTCACTAGCTTCACCTCTTCTAATGAAGTCCAGACTCCTCTGAGTAGTGGCTTCCTGCCTTTGAGTATTTTCTCAATGAACACATCTGCTTACATCTCAAATGGATGTGCTTATTTTTATATTTTGGTCTATTGCTTCTCATGTCTTTGGGCTATTGCATGGCTGGGCATTATCTTCTTAAATTTATCAGGGTTTCTCATCTATCTGTAATTTCCCTAAAATACCTGAGACACTTGGTTGAATTACAACTTCAATAGGTGGAATGAACATAGTTTTATACTTACCAATATTTCTCCAGACTAAGTATAAAATGACTAAAATGACTATTATACATAAAATAATCCAAAATGTATTTCTCTAAAAGTGTAAAAAGTTTGCTTTATGCACAGTGAGATTGGGATACTTAATTATCCCAATTCCTCCATTACTAATTTAGTACTCATTAAATAGAAATTTTGTTTGTACCGCTTCTTTACAAATATAAAGGTATTTGGAACTGGAAAGCAGTTACGAGAGTAAGGCATATTTTGCATGGAGTCAATTGTCTTACTGGCATCCAAGTTTAATAAAGATACTCCATTTCTGTGAGATCTGCCAGAAGTAATCCCTGAGCAATGAGCCATTGAATAATACACTGAGCACTTTTATTTGTAGCTTTAAGGAAACAATAAGAAAAAATTCAGATTAAAAACTGAATATGAATATGTACACTGACCAAAAAATTTACTTAACAAATTATCATGAATAAAGAATAATATGCTTGATACATTGATTAACTTAAAGAAAATATTGTCAGTTTTTATTTTAAATGGATTATTAAAATATTTACATAGTTTAGTAATATTAGTGTTTTCTAATATTATGTATTCTGTTGCATATTACTGAAAGTAAAATATTTTTAAATTAAACATAAAACTTGAAGTATATGTTACAAATTTTAAATGATAATATTTCTTTATGGCACCTTAGATTTGCTGATTCAGAAAGCAATTACAATTGTAATTAAATTTATTACTATACCACTCTAGCATCAAAATCCATTTTCTTATAATACTGACATTTATATTGACTTCTGACTGTTGGGTTAATTATAGTTAAGCTGTTAATAGAGCATCTACTCTGCACTATTTCTAGATAGCTTGTTCAGGTTGTAGTTCATAAATTTAGCTTGTTTAAAATATTCTGTGCCAAAATTTAAAAAATAAAGATTGCTAGGCATAATCAGACTCCATCATTCTTTTAAAATGGCCAACTGAGCTTTTATGCATTTAAATATATATTGGTTAGACATTTGTCTATAGCCATGCCTTCCAGCTTTCGTTCTTGGAACATTTGCCTATATGTCATGAGGGAATCTATGAAAGGTTTAATTTATGCTTATTATGCTTCTGATTACTGTGAGAAAGGATCAATGACTGTATCTCCTTGAATTTGAATTAGTTTTCCTTTTAAAGAACAGTCTATAGAGTATCACAGAGTAGTTCCTATCTAATCTATTAACTAAAATATGTCACTTGACTAAACGATCATGCAAGGTTGATTTGATAGGTAGAAAAATAGCTATCCAAGAGTATTTATGTATTATTCTGAGGGGTTCATGTTTTCATATGTCAGATATTCTTTAAAGATGTGATCAACATCAATAATCTTGAGATAAAATTTTATTTATTGGTACACAGAAATGAGGATACTGACTTGCACACAGCCTATTAAGGTTTTTTCCCCTCATAATTCATTAGATAACAAGCACTGCCAGGAGTATTTCCTGATTGCAGAGTCAGGAGTAAGCCATGATCATTGCTGGTATGGCCTAAAAATAAATTCAAACAGACAGAAAAAAAAGAAATTATAATAGAATATGTTGGTCCAATATAAGTATAAACTCCCCAAAGTCTTCCCATATGGCCCAAAAAGATTGGAGCCAAAACACCCCAAAAACCAAGAGAAGAGATAATTTAATGGCAGAATGTTAGATACCCTTAACATTTAAGATCTATACAGGAAAGAGCTACTCAAAGAAATTGAGACATTAAATAATTTAAAAGGAATATGAGGCAAGAGAGGAATTGTGTCTAATAAATATTGATGAGAAGTCAAAATTTATATCTGAAGATCTGCTGATTTGCCAATAGAGAAGCTATTAGTGCCTTTTGTGTTAGAAATTTCAGTGAAGTGATGTAAGTAATGTGTGTGTATTGTGCAAGATTGATAAGGAAATGGAGAAATAAAGTAGAAGTCTGGTAAAGCAAATTTAAGATAAGAAACTCAGCATAATCTGGGATTAACTTATCAAAAATAAAAATTTTATTAAGAGTGAGGATGTTAATGAATTAATAATTTATCATGATCAGAGTTATCATACTTTTCTTCCTGGAAAAGAAAGATATGATTTTCATGTGAAGAAAAAGAGCAGCATATTGTAAATAATGAGTGCATTTATGAGATACTTTTGATCTTAAAAATATAAAAGTGGGGGCCCGAGCGATAGCATGGAGGTAAGGAGTTTGCCTTTCATGCAAAAGGTCAGCGGTTCGAATCCTGGTGCCCCATATGGTCCCCCGTGCCTGCCAGGAGCAATTTCTGAGCATGGAGCCAGGAGTAACCCCTGAGCACTGCCGGGTGTGACCCAAAAACCAAAAAGTATATATATAAAAGTGGTAGCAAGAGCTATTTAGTTTTAGAGAACAGGAAAGTTATTCTTACAATAACTGTTTAGTATTTTCTGCACTGATTTTAAAGTTTACATATGAGGAAATATCTGCATAGTTATTGCTATTGTATATCAATAACAAAATTCAATGTTTATGGGAATAGAAATATATATGACCTTGTATTTATTACTGAATTGACCAGATTTTATTACTTTAAATAATGTATTAATTATTTAATTCTTGATTTTAATTATTTAAAAATAAAAAATATTAAAATCCCTTTCTCACATCTATATACATTGCTGCGTTGTTTACAATAGCCAGACTCTGGAAACAGCCTAGATGCCCCTCAATAGATGAATGGTTAAAGGAACTATTGAACATATACACAATGGAATATTATGCAGCCATCAGAAGAGATGAAGTCATGAATTTTTCCTATACATGTATGTATATGGAATCTATTATGCTGAGTAAAATAAGTCAGAGAGAGAGAGAGAGAGATAAACACAGGATGGTCTCACTCATCTATGGGTTTTAATAAAAATGAAAAACATTTGTGTAATGATTCTCAGAGACAAAATAGAGGATTACTGGAGGGTCCAGCTGCTGATATGAAGCTCACCACAGGGATCGTTTAGTGCAGTCACAGAAATAATTACAATGAGAACCATCATAACAAAATGTGACTGAATGAGGGAAGTAGAAAGTCTGTCTAGATCACAGGCCTGTGTGGGATGGGGAGGAAGGACACTTGGGATATTAGTCATCGGAATGTTGCACTGGTGAAGGACTTATATATATATATATATACATATATATACATATATACATATATATAGTATATATGGTGTATATGGGGTCCATTTACTGTACCTCCTCTTTCTATACAGTCAGTGTAAAGAACACAGCCTGTGGTAAGAATTGGGAGACCTTAACTCTTTTCTTTCCTTTCTTTTTTTGTATAAAAATGTATTATATGCCAATTATGTTCATAACTCTACAACTTTAAGAAATATTTACATATATACACGAAGAGTAATTTTATTAATGTTTCTTAAAGCATTATTTATAAAAGATAAAAAATAAACTGTAGTAATCTATAAATAGAGGAAGAGGATAATACTTATGGGGGGGTTAGAACCACACCCAGAGATGCGCAGAGCTTAGTCAGGCTATAAACCTATTTACTCTTGTAAAATGAGAAAAAATATTACTACATGGAAAATATAAATATATCACTAAGTCAATCTGACTGGAAAACAAGTATATTTGTAATTACATATGTTAAAAAATAATACCAAGGCAGTTATATAAAGAAACAGTTAAGAATAGAAAATTATCTAAAAAATAAATGTGAATGAAACTAAAGTTTCATTTGCCCATAGAGAGGAAAGTTCATCATTTTTTGAGGAGAGCATGTGCCAAGTCCTGCCCTGCCAAAGCCATGCCTACTACCATCATCACCCAAAATTACTATTTTCCCAAGAGCCCTGCCATATCACTGACCCTTTATTATTCCATTTGGGGATACCTATCTGACCAAACTTCAGGTACACAAATTTGAATGAGATATCACCAGGGCTTTTTGAAAGCAGATCAGGCACCTCAGATCTTCATTTTCTCCAGCAATGTTTGCAGCAGAATCATGCCCCTAAAATTAGTCGTTTCAGTAATAGTGCTTTTAGTTCTTGAACAACTTCATTAGTTTTATGCAGTCGTCCCTAAGAGGAACACCACAGTTTAACAAAATAACTATTATTCTATATATTTTATTCTGTATTATTAATATAATAGCATTAATATTAATAATATATTTTATATTAATATTTATTATTAATTCAATAACAATTAGCAATAGTTTTCTAAGCTTCTGCCATGAACTAATGATTTCCTTGGTGATATAATATTTAAAAATGAGTTTGCTATTCTTTTTCTTTATTTTTACTTCTCTTCCATTTTATTTTTCTATGTTGTTTAATAACTTTGTTTTCATTTATCTGGAAACAAATGTATAATGATCAACTATATCAACTATTTTTTGCATTTCTTTAAATACATAGAGTTTATAAAACAAAATAGAATAAAGTGATCATATTAATAGGTGCAGAGAGCTTTTTTAACTTAAAAGAAATAATGACTGAGGGCAAAGCAATGGTGCAAGTGGTAAGGCATCTGCCTTGCATGCAGCTGACCTAGAATGGACAGTGATTTGATCCCCCAGTGACATCCCATATGGTCTTCCAAGCCAGTAGCGCTTTCTGAGTAACCCCTGAGCATCACCAGGTGTGACCCAAAAAACAAACAAACAAAAAAAGAAATGATGATCAAGACATATGTCTGCACACAGAATCACAGGATGGAAGAAATTACTCAATCTTTAATCATCTGATAAGAAATTCTGCTCTAAAATATATAAAATACTGGTAGATCTTAATAAAAAATTCAACCCAATCATAAAATGGGGAGAATACATGAACAAAAATATTTTCTGAATGAAATATATTTATCCAAATAAAAATTTTGACCCCATGTTAGTGTTATAGGAGTAGATTGTGCTCTTTTTATTTTTCACTGTAGTAGCAGATTTCTTCAAGTCAAAGCAATCCAACATTAATATATTTCAAAGGTAATAAAGGGAATTCAATGAGATTTCCACCACACTTTGTGAAAGATCCAACTATAATCAGCAACCTATTTAGCCTTCTCGATATGGGCATGAGAGTGAAAATTTTGAAAATGTTAAAAAACAAAAAAAACTCAAAAAGCTACAGAACAGAAAGCCTCTCCAGAGGATGTGAGAGAAGGAATTTAAAATTTTGAAACTGGAATAACAGGCTGAAAATCCTGTTATGAATGAAGAAAAACTCACAAGAAGTTCTCACAAGCGGAATAACAGCTTAGCGAGTATAGAATCAGTGAGCTGGAAGTTGCATGCATGATACCAATAAATAAATAAATAAATAAATAAATAAACAAATAAATAAATAAATAAATATTCTTAAATATACAGGGAATGGAAAATATATCATATTAATCAGACAAATATATATCTTTGGGTTAATTTCAAAATTAATCTTTGGATTAATTTCAACATAAACAACAAAAACAATCTTTGATGTCAAGATAGCAAGGCAGAAAACCACTATGAAGAAGCAATGGTGATGGGAACATTGCACTGGTGATGGGTGGTGTTCTTTACATGACTGAAACTCAAACACAATCATGTATGTAACCAAGGTGTTTAAATAAAATATATTAATAAAAAATTGAACACCATAAAAAAATCAGTAGATGAAAAGTTTTCAGAGCTGTAGAGTGCTTTCAAACACAATGTTGGATGCCCAAAGTGTACCAGCTAAAAGATACCCAAATAAAATCACCCCAACAAGCATCCTAATCACAATGATAAAAAGTATAGATAGAGACAGAATACTGAAAGCAAAAAAATTAAAAAAGTTATTTTCATACAAAGAAGCATAATTCATATTTGTAGCAGATTTAAAACTAGTTCCCTCCAAACCAGAATGAAATAGTGGGGTATAGTGAAACAAATGATGAATGTGAAAAAATAATAATTCACTTCAGTTTTGGAGGAAGAATAATACATGGCTTCATGGATAAACAACAACTCCAGAAATTAATGGACTAATAACTAAGCATAAAAAATAAGAATGAAAAGATTTATTTTAAGGCAAAAGATACCCCACAATCACAGTAATCAACAACAAAACGATGGTGCATAATCTCTTTGTAGTAACAATATTCTATCTCACAATGAATTCATTGCAGCAAATAAGATAGACAGTGTGGAAAATGCATTAAAAATTAATTCCCAAATAATGCTGCCTGCAAGAAACATATTTGACTAGAAAGAACAAGCAAAAACTCAGAAAAAAAGGTGGAAGACAAAACTCCAAACAAACAACTCCCTTCAAAAGACTGAGGGGGTCATACTAAAATCAGTTGCCACAAACAACAGGTGTGGGAATCCTGGGAAAAAGGGAAAGGGAATAAGGAAAAACTAATGGTGGAAAATGAACAATGATTAAGGGATGATTGTTGGAACATTGTATAACTGAAATTCAGCTATACATTTTATAAATAAGTATTTTGACATATTTCATTAATATTTTATAAATAATATATATTTCATATCTTGTGAAATAAGGTTAAGTTCATAACATTAAGTCTTCAGATATATGGATAGTAAATTTTTTATCTTATAATAAATGCTTAACCATTTTCAAAGAAAAACCTATTTAGAAAAATAATTACAACTCATTATAAAGCTGACCAAGCAAAACTTACATTGAACATTCTTGCAATCCAGCAAATTATTCACTGTTGTACTTAATATGCAGTCCATAGTATGACATTTTGAAGGAAAATGCTCAGTTATATTAGTCTGTAAAATGTTCATCTTAGTGGCATGATATTCTGAGAAGATTGTGATAACTTTAAAGGAAAAAATCTTTTTATTTAATAAAAGGGTCAAGGAATACAGCAAACAGTATAACAAAGGTTTGCTTTTGCTAAAACTTGTTTATCCTTCTTAACATTTCTCTTGGAACATGTAAATTCTGAGAAAAACTAATATGTCTCAGATATCTCCATGATCATGAATATCTAGCTCTATTTTTATAGATATATACTTTTAGTCAAAAGATAGCTTGAGAGCTCTCATCACAAACAAAAATACATAGACCTAACAAGAAGTTAAGGAGATGAGAATATTTTGCAGTATTGAAAGTAATATGAATAAAAATAAAATGGAGTCAGCAATGTTAAATAGAAAATATATTTAAATGACATATAGATATATATGTACAGCTATAGAATATAGCCAAAAATATTTAGCTCAGGCAATCAAAAATGTTCTAAGTCTCTTAATATACAAATTGTTTTTAAGTTGTATGAGAACATTAATTGTACAATAAAAACTGATTTTGGTTATGAATTTAGTTAATATTCAAAATGTTAGCTGATTACAAAGTTTCTTCATTTAACTTGAACCATCATAGCAACTCTGTGTGAATAGTTCAAATTAGTTCTGGTACATTTTAGCATGATTGTAAATTAGTAATTATAGATTAAAGCACATTACTCAAGAAAATTGCAAATCACCCAAAGTAGAAAGTAATTTCAAAAGGTTAAGTGTGCTTTGTTAAAATTTTTTTTACGGAAGACATCCCATGTTTTAAATTTGTTTACACTGATTATGTAACAGTAATATAAAAGATCATTGCTGTCATATTTGAAATAAATTAATAAAACATGACTTACAAAATATATGTCATCTGGTTTTCAGTGTGAATAACTCTAAATTTACCTCTAAATCAAAAAAGATGTATTAAAAAATGTCTTTACCCACTTGAGGTCAGTCCCTATCCATCTCAAAAGTAATGGCCTGTTCTAAACCTTTAATCTTGTAAAAACGATAATTTTACAAGCCCAAATTAATATTCTTTTATAAATATAAAGGAAACACTTGCCAATGTTCTTTATAACAAGTTTTTTATACAGGTACAAATAGGTTATCATAAAGTAATTAAAATCGATTAGAAAACTATATACGGGACCGGTGATGTGGTGCTAGAGGTAAGGTGTCTCTGCCTTGCAAGTGCTAGCCAAGGATGGACCCCAGTTCGATCCCCAAGCAACCCATATGGGCCCCCAAAGCCAGGGGCAATTTCTGAGCTCTTAATCAGGAGTAATCCCTGAGCATCAAACGTGTGTGGCCGAAAAACAAAACAAAACAAAACAAAAAGATAAAAAGAAAACTATATACATAAATATTATATAATTTGGAATTTGAGCTAAATTGAATTTACCAAAACTGATATTTTCCAAGACTATAAGGGGATTAGATAAAGTTTTATTCGATAAAGTTATTTTAATTTTTTAGAGAAAATAACATTATGACTAGAACCTCAGAATTTGCAAAATATTGACTTACAAAAAATTAGATGGAATGATGGTCTTTTAAAATTTAGTATTTTTTTCAGTTGTTTTGTGGGGTTAAAATTTTAAAATGATTTATGGTACCTAAGAGTTTGAAATTACCTTAGAAAAATCTAACATTTCTTGAAATAGTGAAATATAGAATTGTTGAAATTGCTGCTTCAATAGAGTAAAATTTAATTTAGGACTATAGCAATCTTAGAAATCTATTCTTCAACAAAGCATAACAGAGAGCTGCAGAGAAAGTTCTTTTTCTCTTCTTGATTCCACTATTCTTCTTAACTTTTAGCAAACTTCTCAATATCCACTAGATTCAGCATAAATTCAATTTATAAATTCAATAAATTCAATTCAGTTAAATCAAAGCTATTCTTATTTTGAACATTCAATCAAAAATGCATCATCCTATTGGGATTTTACTGACTGAGAAGGTCATAACTAGGAAAAGTGGAAAAATCTGTTTTTTTCCCCAATATTAAAATACTTTCAACAAGAAAAGAAATAATCATAAAATTTTATTGCATGTTATTTTTAAACAATTTATATCTTTAGGTGTATAATCAATTTACATCAATATTTTGAAAATTACATAAATAAAATTTTAAAATAACAAGTATCTAAATTATGATACCCAAGAACAATCTTTTTTATAAATGGTGTAGTTACTATAAAGATTTATCAAAATTTAATATGACTATAACTTATAAATACAATAATTATTAAAGCTTAAGTAAAAAGTATATTAGTATATTATATTTATCTTAATATATTATGTTTATATGAAGCAAAAGTTTACATATTTATAATTTTTTCATCATACAAAGATTATTTTTTTTTTGGTTTTTGGGCCACAACCAGTGACACTCAGGGATTACTCCTGGCTATGCGCTCAGAAGTCGCTCCTGGCTTGGGGGACCATATGGGAAACCAGGGGATCGAACCGCGGTCTGTCCTAGGTTAGCGCAGGCAAGGCAGGCAACTTACCTCCAGTGCCACCGCCCAGCCCCAAAATCTTTTTTTGGGGGGTCACACCTGGCAGTGCTCAGGGGTTACTCCTGGCTCCATGCTCAGAAATTGCTACTGGCAGGCACAGGGGACCATAAGGGACACCAGGATTCGAACTGATGACCTTTTGCATGAAAGGCAAACGCCTTACCTCCATGCTATCTCCCGGGCCCCTCAAAGATTAATATTTTAATTGGCATTTATTTTTCTCCCAGACTTATCCAAATGCAGAGTTTGATATTTCATTCTCGATATTATTATTGTTTTTTGTTTTTATTTGAGGCCACACTTGACTTTGCTCAGTGTTTTCGTCCACCTTTTTTGTGATTGGATTACTTTGCTGTACTCTGAAGATCATATGTTATCTCTCTCATCTTTAAAAATACTTTTGTAGACAAATTACCTTTAAATGAGCTGAAAGAAGCTATTCTAAAAGGCAAAAATGGAACATTGACAACCATTTTCATATTTCTACTTTACACATAATTATTTCAGATGAAAAAAATTAATAAGCCTTTAAAGATCCTTGTAATGAGAATTTAGAGAAAAACTGTTCATTTAGTTGATTTACTTCTTACGCTATTCCTAAGAACTGTTGAGAAAATCATGTTCCTTTTCCCAGTATGAAAACTTTTTGATTATTTTTCTTTTCCTCAGCTTTAGATCTTGTGACTGCTACTTCTCCGCCCATATTTATAAAAATCCAATGTTTCAGTTACCATAACCTAGTTAATCAGAATTCTTAGTAAGAACTAGATTTAGAATATTCAGACCTTTTATATAATATTAGGAACTTGATTCTGAAATTTTTGTGGGCAAAGTTCATAAGGAGTAGTAGTGTTATGAAATCTACAACTCCAGTCACCATAATCTTAAAAGAATTTTACAAAGAGTAGAAAAGCTTTAAACTTCTAGATCTTCAGTGCATTCAATTTGCAAGTACATATATATCATTTCAAGTTTACATGAACAAAATTCACTTATAAGTTGGAGAAATTTTTCTGAACTATAAACAGTATTCTAGATACTAACAGTCATTGAATACACATCATATCGCCCCTCCTTTGCTCCCCGGTCTGCTAGTACAAGTTGTTTCTTCTGTGTCTAGCCTGTTGCAGATTATCATTTATGTTGTAGTTGGCTTTGGATTTGGTGTTCAGGTCTGATCTTTTTTTTTGAACATATTATTTTTCTATTATCATTTACCTTTTCCTAAATTCAAGGTGTTAGTAGAACAATAGTCAAATAAAATTATCTATGCAAAGAAAATATCACAGATATCTGTGACTCTGGAATAGCAGAGACTTTCCTCTCAACTCCTTATTTCGTCTCTACTTCAACTTTTTATGTGCACATTGAATAAAAATATGATGAATAATTAAAATACTAACTTTGGACTTCTTGAATAATGCAGCCCACTAGGCACGTCTTCATTTTTATAATTTTTGATATTACAAAAATACATGCAGTCTGTGCACTAAATGGAAGAACAATAAAGTTTCTTCTTATCATCATACTCTCTTATTCATCTTGTAGAATTGTGGGACTTTTCAAGTAGATGTTATATTTCAACTTTCCATAGCGTACAAGGGATATGGAAGTCATCAACCAAAAGATGTAATGAAAACTCACATTTTTTCCAGGCTACAGAATTGCATCATTTCAGAATTATGAACTGCACATACATGCATTCCCTTTTAATACCTTTCACTCAATGGATTATTTCAAATGTTAGATTGATATATATGTATATATATACATATATATAAGTAACACTATGAAACAAAATAAATTCTCAAATCCCCAGTTACAAGAAAATATTCACTTTAATGTAGTATAGGGAAAAAAAAGACATTACTTTAAGAGAAGGAGCCTGGATAGTTTAGTGTTTAATTAAATATTAGACTAGCACTAATGTAAATATAAAAAGGGAAAATAAAATACTATAAAAAAAGGTGAAGGAAAGATATTACAGGAGCTAAGTATTTTGACTTTCAGCCACTGACAACATTTTGATGCCCTGCAGCACTGATTGCCCTTAAGTTATGCTAGAAGTAATTCCTGATCACAGACAGAAGTAAACTGAGTATCATGGACAAAGCAAAGGATAAAGTACATAATCAAAATGATTAAGGATAAATGTCTTTTGAAAAGTGCATGTATCAAAACATGGTGATAATACCTACAAAACACTTGCTTCATATCTTAAAGTCCATGATGATTCTTGATTCAAAGAGCATTTATTTTTATTTTGCTTTGCAGGAATATGTCTATTCCATTAGCTTTGATTTTTTGAATATTTTTTTACTTTGAACAATTAGAAAATATATAGCATACAAAGCAAATGAAATGTGTATATATATAATACTTGTTAACAATTCTAGCACACTGTCTATATTAAATATTGCAAATTCACTTTTGTCATATTTCTACTTTTAAGCTACATCTATGTCATCATATATAATTCAAAACAATTAAAACATTCTTAATCCCATGGAAATAATTTTTGTTATAGGAATTCTGCCCACTATTTACCAAAAAAGTTTGCCCTCTAAATTATATAGTTTCTCAAACCTATGTGAACCCAGTAAAAAATTAAATATATCCTTGAAAATTTTAAATGAAATTTAAAAATTTGATTCTTCCAGGGACCAGAGATGTGGAGCTACAAGTAAGGTGCCTGTCTTGCAAGTGCTAGCTTAGGACAGACCCCAGTCCCATATGGTCCCCCCAAGCCAGGAGCGATTTCTGGAGTAACCCCTAAGTGTCAATGAATGTTGCTCAAATAACAAAAACAAAACAACACAGAACAAAAGTTTAATTCTTCCTCACTTTGTTAATTAGAACACCAAGGAGTAGGACATAGTAAAATATATTTGAATAATTCCTCAATTTATTTTAATGCAACCTATCTTAATATTAACTCATTGGACTAGCACAAGATATCATTGCACAATATGAGTATAATTTCATATAAAAACACATGTTTTCTAAAATTGGTGAGATAGCTTAAAAACATAAGCATATGTTTTGTATAAAGGAGACCAAAGTCTGATCCCCAAGCAGATTATTAGGTCTGACTCTGAGTACATACTTTAGCATTGTTCCTGAGTACCAAAGTGCAGCCCAATAATCCAAAATAGTACTTTATGATATAAAAAAGTGTAAGACTAAATTATAACGACATTTTAGAACACATAATATAGAAGGCTTTATTTTTTCATAAAGTTTTAGCATAGATGGATAGACATATAGATGACAGATAGATTAGATATAGTTATAGATAGATTGATAGAAAGATAGGTATATAGATAGATGACAGATGGATAGGTAGATAGATAGATAGATGATAAATAGGTAGATAGATAGATAGATAGATAGATAGATAGATAGATAGATAGATAGATAGATAGATAGATATAGATAGATAGCAGTATCTGTCTTCCATACATACAACATGAGTTTTAATTCTGGTACATCATAGGTCTCCTAAGTCAGAAGGATCCTGAATGCAGAGTCAGGAATAAGCCATACATATGCTGAATATACTCCCCAAAATATACGTTATAAATATTTGTCAATAAATAGTGTTTAAAATTCTTTGAAACAATTTACTTTCTTTCCTGCTTTCATATTTATACTGACGATTGAAAACTGAAGAGATCTACATCTGCTATCCTTATGCATCATACACTCGATTTATTTCCTTTGCATCTCAAATGTGCTTTGATATTTTTAAATAGTGTGTCCTAATTTTTAAAATAATATCTTTGTGTAAGCACTATGACTAAAAACATGCTTGTAGTTGGGTTTTAGTCATAAAAATATCCCCTCTTCACCAGTGAAACATTCCCAACACCAATGGTCCCTTTCCCTCTTCTCCCCCACCCCCTTCTATATTCAAAACAGACACTTTTAAATAACATCTTTATTTAAGCACCAAGATTACAAACATGTTTGTATTTGGGTTTCAGTTTAAACAAGAACACCTTCCCCTTCACCAGTGCTACCTTCCCACCACAAATGCCCCACATTTTCCTCCTCCGCCCCTCTTTGCCTGCATCAAGATAGACATTCTATTTCTCTCAGTCACTCTCATTGCTATGATAGTTGTTGGTGTAGTTATTTATCTAACTGTACCCCCAAATCTTTGTGGTAAGCTTCATATTATGGGCTGGTCCTTCCAGCCCTCATCTCTATTGACTCTAGGTATTATTACCATATTACTTTTATTTTTCTCTAAGTCACACAAATGAGTGGGATTATTCTGTGTCTATCTCTCACCCTCTGATTACTTTTACTCAGCATAATAGTTCCCATACGGGGCCCGGGAGATAGCATGGAGGTAAGGCGTTTGCCTTTCATGCAAAAGGTCAACGGTTCGAATCCTGGTGCCCCATATGGTCCCCCGTGCCTGCCAGGAGCAATTTCTGAGCATGGAGCCAGGAGTAACCCCTGAGCACTGCCGAGTGTGACCCAAAAACAAAAACAAACAAAAAAATAGTTCCCATACACTGTTAATTAAAGCTAATATATATATAATTGTTGCATCTACTATCTCTATTTGCAGACATTTTATGTTTGAGTGCAATATGCCCTAAATTTTTAGTTTGTTAACATCTTATTAGTTGCTAATATATTAATGCAGAATATAAATGTAATATAAAATTATGTTTTATATTTATTAACATCTGTGGTTAAAAACATTGTTAGCAATTTTAAGTTCATCATTTTAGTTCAAAAGGATAATAGAAAATCTTTAATACATTCATATTGTAGTTAGTTAAATATGCTACTTGTGTTAAAGTGATGAAAACCCATCCTGATAATTTAAATTTAATATTTTCTTTTTTCTCCAAATTGGTTTCAAAATGCTGAAGAATATTAATAAGACATTAAGAGGAAGCATTGTGTCCTGGCTAAATTTGGAAAAGCTATTTATTCTCCAACTATAATTTTCACTGCCTGTCAAAACACTTTAGTCATTAAATATCATATGCTAGTTTCTTAACTCATAAATGTATGTATCATTATTTTTAGGATATTTAATGGTTTCTCCAGCAGTTTCTAATGCATATATAATTTACTGACTTAATAAAAAATACTTGTGATGATATAGTCTAGTTGGATGATTAGCATTGTTATAAAATTCTATTATTTGTCATATTTTAAAAACTAGAAAAATTAAATTTTCAATTTTTTTAGAAAATTTGTCATTAAATATTTCCACATTTAATGATTTTGGTCATCCAATTTACTAATAAGGAAAATGGACTATGGAATTTAATTATTTGGACTTGTTCATTTCTGTCCTGATGTTCAACAAGAGGTAGGCAAAGATGGAAATCAAAAATACATTTTTATTGGTAGATATTCTACAGTTTTCTAGATCAAAATTACAGAAAGTATATATATATATGTATATGTATATATATATATGTATATATATTAAAGAAGAAATTTGAACTACTGGAAATTTAGTATATAGTTTATTATAATTCTTATTTAACTTGTGTCACTATGCTTTTAATAGTGAGGATTCGCAAAATAACAAATTAGTTTACACAAGAAATCTAAGAATCATATGTACATTAATTACTGAAGAATAACAGACTTAAATATATGAACACACTCTCTTCTTTATAGCATGACTTTAATTATAGACAAAAACATTTAGTTGGTTTGTAGGTTTGTCTTTTCTCTGTTATAGTATTCCATCATTTTCTCCACAGAAAGTTAATCTGAAATTGTTCAATATGGCATTTATGGTTGGTTATCTACAATAGTGGGTTTTAATGCATAACAGCACAGTTTAGTAAAGCAAGCTGCAATAATCATTGTTTTAGCTTGCTTACACCAATAATTCATTCTCTGACACCTTCAACATCTTTATTAAATAGCCCATATCCTTGGAAATAACTTTAGCTTAGCAAATTTAGTTGCTTGGTGTCTTACCATGAACTTTTATTGGTTATCAAAACCCTTCTCTTTTTATATATCTGTTTGCTGACAGGACCTCTTACACATTATGACCAAACATGAAAAAAAAAGATTCATACAAACTTCAATCTTACTTGTAATTGTTCAAATCATGCAGCAAAGATCCTACGAATTCACAAAGAAATTAGTCTTATCTATCACCATGTTAACTCAATATCAATATACCAACATATTGTTATATTCAACAAACATTATATTATATCAATAATAGAACATTTGAAGTTCAAAAAATGGCTTTTGTCAAAAATATTACATATGAAATGGTTCCTAATCATGTGAAGCAAGTTAATTTTAATAAGTATAGATTGGGAACAATATAGGCAAGATTAGGAATATGGTCATAAAGAAATAGAATTATGGTATAACAATTCAGAGGTGCTGCCTAAGTTGTGTTTGATAACCCTGATATCGTTTGCCTTGCAAAGTAATCTAGAGGGCTAAGGGCAATAGAAAATAATTAACTCAGCATATTCACTCTAGTTTTATGGTCCACACTCTTGAAACATAACAAAAAACATTCTCATCTTTCCACTTTAGTTTTAAATGAAGAAATTTTTTTTGCATGTTTGTTTGTTTTTACATCAGTGTAGGCCCTAAACAGAACCCAGGGACATTCTTGTGGTTGCCCTCCATGTACAGTTCACAGCTGTCACGGCCTTAAGGCCTCTGAACTATTTCTTCTGGTGCTGTCATTTTGCCCTAGGACTTTCCAGAATGGGGCCCTGCCCCCTCTGCAATCCCAGCATGCCAGAAGACGGAGAGTGGTTATTCATTTCTCCCGAAAATAAGGTTAGAGGGCTGGTATTTTTCTAGGATAGTATTCAATAGCTGCTCAGACAACCAGGTGGACAGCCAATCTGCCTCTAGTGATTTTTTTTTATCATTTTTAGTATAAAATGTTTATTTAAGCATCATACTTACAAGCATAATTGTAGTTGGGTTTCAGTCATAAATAAAACACAACCCCCTTCATCAGTACAACATTCCCACCAACGATTACCCCCGATCTCTCTCTTCCCCCATACCTGCCTCTATTCGAGACAGGCATTCTAAGGAAAAATATTTTTTAAAAAATATTTTATTTAAACACCTTGATTACAAACATGATTGCGGTTGGGTTTCTGCCATCATCAGTGCATCTTTTCCATCAAATGTCCCAAATATCCCTCCTCTCCACCCCACCCTCGGCTGTATTCTAGACAGACTTTCTATTTCCCTCATCTATTCTCATTGTTAGGATAGTTCTCAATATAGTTATTTCTCTAACTACACATATCACTCTTTGTGGTGAGCTTCATGAGGTGACCTGGAACTTCCAGCCCCCCTCTCTTTTGTCTCTGAAAATTATTGCAAGAATGTCTTTCATTTTTCTTAAAACTCATAGATGGGTGAGACCATCTTTCAGTTCCTTTAATTTATCCCTTTCCTAATTCTGATGCTTCTCTAAATTATATTTCCTTTGCCATATTTTCTTTAAGTGAAAAATTTTCTACATTTGACCATGCAATCTCTGTTGTCTTGCTTTCAATATTTACTCATTGTTAAAAAAAATCAGTTTGCTTGTATCTACTCTATGACTTCCAACAAAAATGTATTATAGATATATGCTTATGGTGAAAAAGTTGTTATGAGATGACTTATTGTGAAGGTCTCTTTTATGGAAAATATTGATCTAATATTAAACTCTAATGGAAAAAATAATAGTATCCATATTGTTACTTGGTGTATGAAATTACTAGACAAACCATATAATAGTCTCTATCTTAAGTTATGATTTATAGTGATAGAAAAATTAATTCAGTTATAAAAATGAATTGTAGTAGTTAATATATATTATATTCCAATCTAGTATACGCTGACCAGAAAATACATTATTTATGAATGTTTATATATATGTATATGTATGTATATCTTAGGGTAAGATTATCAATTGAATAAGTGAACTTAGATTTAATGCTTCAAAATGGGTGGGTTGGGGCCAGAGCGGATGTCCAAGCGGTACTGCATTTGCATTGCATGTGGCTAACTTAGGACAGACCACAGTTCGATTTCTGGTGTCCCATATTGTTTCGTCAAGCCAGGAGCAATTTATGAGAGCATAGCACAGAGTAAATCCTGAGCATTATAGACTATTACCCAAAAAGCAAAAAACAAAACCAAACAATACAAAAGGTGAAAAGGGTGACTTAACTAAGAAAGAAAGTACAATACAAATTTTATTTCACAGGATTTTCTTCTGGAAAAAATGTAGGACCTAGAAAGTTTCTATGACAGATAAATGGTGCATTTGCATACCATTGAAATACTGGTATCAAACCAATTCTGGCTATGTGCAAAGTCGGTACCATTTCCAATCCCAAGAAAGAAGATTTATAGAGGTGATATAAATGATCCTAGCTTGTAGAAATATATATGAATATACATTTCTCAAGACTTGTTAAATTATATATTTTACTGTATAAAATCTATATCACAGTATAAATATTTTAATGAAAATTAATACATTAATAAGTGATACAAATAAGAACATAATTGTGTGTATATCAAAATGCATATATATTTAAATATCACAAAATTTATGAATAAAATATGTTTTTGAAGTTTTGTTGACATAGGAACATTTACCATAAAAGCTGACTGTAAAAGTGGAGGGGGTATTGGTGGTGGGAATGTTGCATTGGTGAAGGAATGTATTCTGCTTATGAATAAAACCTATCTACAAATATAATTATAATCATGGTGCTTAAATAAAGATTTATAAAAAATAGAAAAAATATTTGGAGATAAACAAGTGCATGCTACAAATAGAAAGATATTCTTTTGACTAAGATGTATACATTAAGCAACAGAGTAACATATTTATATCAGAATATGAAGTTATTTTGTCAATAAAGTTTTATGACATAAATAATATGCTTGTGAGTATAAAAGCAAAAACATAAAGTAAGTCAGTCGTAAGTATAATCATAAATTCAAAAATACATTTAAATTACTTAGGTAGCTTAATTGTTTTTACTTCCTTAGAGTGAAGTTTTGGTTAGTGTTTTTGGGGGATGGGACACATCTGGTGGTGTTCAGGGGTTATTCCTAGCTCTGCATCCAGGAACTACTCCTAGTGGCTCATGGTACCAAATGAGATATCATGGCTTTAACCAAGTACTTCATTTTAGCCTCAGTTTTGATCATTTTAAAATTATTTCTTAAAATACCATCTCCCATTTTCTACCCTAGTGTACAGACTGTAAGTCCTTATGAAAATTATTTTCTTATAGAAAATTTTGAGACAATGTTTTCTTTCTCAAGTGTTTTCTTAGGTTTTACAAAAGTGCCACATGTAAATAGTATTTACCTTAATGAACTCCAACAAAAATTATGAGGAACATAGTATATTTATATTGTCCATTGGTAGAATGTGAGAATTCTAAGATAAACTACAAAATAGAGGCTGTACTGCTAGTACAGTGCGTAGGACATTTGTCTTGGTTGTGGCCAACACAGATTAAAAATTCCTAGTATCCAATATGGTCCCCTGAGCATGCCAGGAGTGATTTTCAGAACCAAGAGTAACCTCTGAGAGCTGTTGGATGTGACCTAAAGCCAAAAATATGTATATATAATATAGCTTTATATATATGATATAATATGTAATTATATGTTAGATAGTTTATATAAAATAGTTTATATAGTATACTATATTTTAAGTTATATTTGATAATATATATTCTTATATTAAAAATACATATAAGAATATATACATCTCTACACAAAATATACAAATACAAAATAAGTAAATAAAATACACAATAAATGAAAAGATAGTTGGTGTTTGGAGTGATAGCACAACAGGTAGTGCGTCTGCATAATGTGTGGTTGGCTTTTTTTTAATCCCTGGAATCCCATACAAATGGTGACAGAGCCTTTCATGAGTGACTTCTAAGGGCACAGTCAAGAGTAACCCCTGAGCCCATCTGATATGGCCCCATAAATACACACACTCACACACACACACACACACAACCACAACCACCAACAAATGAGTTGAGAAAAAAAAACACAATTAAATACAATGCAAAAAATGGTTTGGTCAAAAACAATTGCATGGATCTGAGCACTGGAGAACACATAAAATATAAATGATGGAAAAAACTAGTTCCCTTTTACTGAAAAGTGAATTTTGAAGGATGAATTGAATGACCATTTTAACAAGCAAATTAAAATTAATATACAAAAATAGCTTCATTGAATTAAAATATGTTTTGTAGAATAGAAATGGTTCTGTATGACTTATTAATAAAGTTATAATAAAGTTAGATATTTGCAGAACATAAAGTTGAAGGACAAAAATAGTTCAATAATAGAGCTATATCTATCTTATAAAATTAAATTTCCCTATCAAGGGGAAGTAAGCAGATTGATAAATTTTAATTATGAAAATTATATAAATTTCATTAGTTTGGTCATGGTGGCAATATCTTTGAACATGAGGTAAGTGAAAATAAAGAAATTGTATATATAGAAGAAATTGTTGACTACATATATGAAAGAAATTATATTTAAGGCCATATATCCTGTGGTCTTGGACATGTTCAGTGGAGAATTATTTTAACTTTCAAAAAACATAATTTTAATCAGATAGTTGATAAAAAATTAAAATTTACAGTCATTTAGGTGACTCATATAGAGGGACTACATGCAAAGACCTGAGTTTGAGTTTTATCTTTGATATCATGTGCCCACTGTAAATACTGTCTATACAGATGGCCTTATATTACCATAACACAAACAAAATTTCACACAGAGATAAAATTAAATTCTATTAATAACAGTAAATATCTTTAATGCCTGAATTATACACTTAATAGATTTTTATATTTTTAAACTAAAAATTATTTTCAGCTTAAACTTTTGTATGTTTCATTGTTTCCTAGATAAAATGTATTAACATGTAGTTTTATTACCTTTCTTATTGCTCAGTATTACTTTTATGATTAATAAATAGGCATATAATTAATATTTCCTACATTATTTCCTGGGCACAAAGAGAGCATAGATATATCCCAAATTTCTGACAGTCAATGTTTTCACACTTTTTTTTATTATATTCTTATATTCTAAGATTAGATATTCTCAACACCTCCATTCAGAAAGGAGGTCAGAAAATTTATGAACCTCCCAGAAGGACAAAAATTCTTTTAGTAAAATAACTCAGTAGACAGATCTGAAAATATTGTACAGATTCTTAAAATAATTTTTGTTAAATATGGGCTATATATATACAACTATCAGTTATGCTATAAACAATGACATCATACCCTGTTTCCAGAGGCTTTCTGACTCCAATTTCTATCTCTGGCCTGACCTAGATTTAATGAAAATACAGTGCAGGTTTGCCTTGCTCATCCTTTCCCAGAGTTTTAGAGTGGTCTGTTAACACTTACCTGCTTGCATTGCATCTTATCTCTCAATTCAGAAAACCAGAATGGAAGTACATTTTATCAAAACTCTGCAGAGTGCTGTGTAGTGAGTCCTATTACATTCTGGTTGTAACTGTTTGCCATTTCATTTTAAGTCGATTTCCTGGACTCTCAGATTTGTCTAAACTGTCTGTCAGAAAGAATAGGGTAATGTATGAACTCTTCACACCAATAATCAATGGAGCTTGTAGCTATTGGAGGTCTAGTCTCTCAACTTTTCTTGCAAACATAGTTTGTCTTTCTAGTTTTTGCTGTTGTTTTAATCTTATCTCTCATACCTATTTTTTCTATCAGTATAGTTTTGTCTTGGATTGCTGTTGTTTTAAATTTATCTCCCATACCTATTTTTCTATTCATTTTAGTGTTGTATTGTATGTGACTGTTGAGAGATTTATTTATGTAGCTTCAATGAGAAGGGAGAACGAATGAAACTAAACACCAGGATACTAGCAATATGTCTACTATGAAAAAGATGTTCATGACTAAAGAGATAAGATGGAGAGAATATATTCTTTCATTATTGTAAATAAGGCTAGTTTACTAGTCCACTTATCTCACAGGCTGTTTTTCTGTATATCATCATGCCATAAATTAGACACACTTTCTTATACTTATCTCCTAATTTGATCCACTTTTAATTTTATACAATTATGAAAATAAAGTCATATATTAGATAATAAAATACCAATACAATTGGAATATCTATTGTAGTTTCTTTTACCCCTTCTGTTTAATTATCAATTTAATATAATTTTTCTTGCCTATTCAACACATTTTACTAAGAAGTACTGGAAAAATACAAGCACAATGTATTTTGTTTCTCAGAAAAACTGAACCAGCAGAATAATGTGATATAGATATATGTTTCTCTGCGTCTGTGTTTGTATGAAAGAGAAAGGCTAGAAAGAGAAAGAGAAAAGGAGAAATATTAATTGGATGGCATATGTAATTTTGAAGGCCTGTTAAATCACAGTTGTGTAAAGACAAGTAGTTTCAAGTCTCAGGTACAGTTGCAGTTGGAGTACATAGGTAAATTGTTGTATGTTAAAATTATTTCTTGATAAAGAGAGGTCAATCCTTGTTATGACTCTCACTGTCTCTATCTGTTTCACTGACCCTAATTCTCTCAAGCATTATGGTCATGCCTGGTAGTGAAAAGGGTTTCCTTTTGTCTCTGTGCTCATGATCAGACCTAGTAGTGCTCAGGAATTGAAATTGGATTAGAATACTTGCAGTAACTTTACCCCCTATACTATCATTATGACTCCAAATATTTGGTCTCTGAACCTTAAGCTGATTAGAAGAAATGCACCCATATAATAAACTGTCAATATCTTTAATTCAGAATAACTGTTAATCTTAACAAAACAAACAAAAGACCTTCATTGAAATATCCAAAATAATCTTTCTCCAAATTTCTGGACATTGCAACCAAAATAAATTGATTCATACAAAACATAAAAATCATTTTTAATACACATTTAATAAATAAATTAAGAATAAAAATTATTGCTGTCTGGCCTCTTTTCTCATTCAGTTATTCTTGGACAAATTCAGTTATGCCAAGGTAGTACTCCTTACACTTCTTAAAGATCAGATCTGGTGGGCTGGGAGACCAGAAAGAATGTTGGGGACAAACCCTGCTTATGATTTTGCAAGGCAAGTGCCTACTTACCGTCATGACTCTGGCTATTTAGGATTCTTAATTATAGAATCTATTTAAAATATATGCTATAGTTAATTTTTCCCTTAATGTCTAACATTCTTCTATGGAAGAATTTTGGTTATTTTATATTCTGCAAATGGTTTCACTGCAAACAACGAATTTAAATAAAAGCCCTCAAGCAACATAGAGTGAAGTCAGAGCTAATATTTTTATTATTAAGGGAGATAGCGCCTCTCTTTTTTAATTTTTTTCATCAATTTTCAAAAATGAAAAATTTATTAAAATATTCTTAACTTACCAGAGCTGCTTATTTAGCTGATTCAGTATAAATTATAAAAGTTATGAATATGAGTTTTCCTGGTAATATTTGTTTATAATATCAATCCTTGTACTTTTCTTAAACATTAGATGCATTGTCATGATATTTTTTATCATAACATAGTAACTCATAGATAATTTATTTGACAAATGTAACAAAACTTTTTTCTAATTCTATTTATTTCTGCTAAATGGAGAACATAAAATTATTGCTTATAAGGACTTTTACATTCCCTATGTTCTGTGACTCACTATCTTAAACATTAAACCAAATATCATATCAGAGTATAAACCTACAGATTCTTAAGCCTGAAAGTTATGATAAAATACACTTTATCAATAATAACTAAGCAATTTTTTTCATGGCTGCCTCTGGTAATCTATTCAGAAAAAAATTTTTAAATGATTTTTATTGTTACCAAGTGAATTACAAATTTTTCACAGTAACTGTAATATTTAAGGTAAATAGTGATAATAAATCAGGGCCATTCCCACCACCAGTATTGTCCCCCCCTCCACCCTTGCTCCCATCAAGCATCCTTTATCTCCTTCCTTTGGCCCCAGGACTGCTGGTTTTACTGCTCCCCTCTGTGTATAACTTGTTGTAGATTGGGTATCCATTGCGTTGTCATTGATTTTGGGTTCAGTGTTTGAGTCTGACCATTTTTTATTTCCACTCAATGTTCATGGGCCACTTGGTCCTGAGCAGCAGTGGAAGGACACAGAAAAGGGGTGCTCTAATTGAAAAACATCAGCATTGCTGCTTTTAAGGATATATCCTAGGAACACAAAAATTAAACAATACAAAAATGCCCTGTGCATTTCTATATTCATCACAGCATTATGTACAATATCAAAATCTGTAAGCCTGTAAGCATCCAGGAGCCCGGTAACAAATGAGTGGCTAGAGAAACTGGGTACATCTGCAACATAGAATACTTGCAGCCATTAGGGAAAAAATGAAGTCATGGCATTTGTTTTCTTCAAGGACGGACTTGGAGACTATTATGTTGAGGGAGAGTGAAAGAAGTCAGAAGGATATACATATATATATATATGTATGTATGTATGTAAATATATAATAGTAGCACTCATCTGTGGGATGTAGTGTGCATTCTATAACTGAAACCCAAATGCAAACACTTTTTTAGCTAGAATTAAAAAAGAGAAGAAAATAGTTCCTGTGGAATATATATAAATAATTGAACTCAGATTTCTGTTACTAGAACATTAGAATGAGTACTAAAAGGCTTGAGGTAGGAAATGTGAGAAAATTTATGAATAACTTTATACCTGAAATTGTCTCTTAATGTTTTAATTCTAGGTTAGAACAAATTATATAGAAACAAGTTTTGCATATTGAATAAACATATTTTAAAAAATTGAGTTAATAAATCACCCTTTTTATGAAATAACTATTTTAATGCAACTCAAGGTGACCAACAGTCTCTATAAATGCCAATTAATTTAGGACACTGTATTTACTATTATTTTTATGGCAACATTACATATAAAAAGCTTATTTATTTTTTCTATGGGAATAATTAAGCTTTTTAATTTCCATAATTAACAATATAAAACATTCTTGGCAATGTTCTTTTATAATCAGGGCTAATTGTATCCATCTGGTAATTTTCAATGATTTTGCTGGTATGTATGAAAATATTAATTTACAAAATAATATGTAAGTATATTAGCTCAGTTCAGCACCACTAATTAAAATGAGTTTTAGTCTGCAAATATATTTAAGACATGTACTTATTACTATTTCATATACAGTTAGTCTAATACATTCATTTTTTATATTTTTTTGGTTTTTGAGCCACACCCGTTGACGTTCAGGAATTACTCCTGGTTTTGTGCTCAGAAATCTCTCCTGGCTTGAGGGGGGACCATAAGGGACACAGGGAGTTTGAATTTGTCCTAGGCAAATTCAATGCAAATGCTCTACCGCTTGTGCCACTGCTCTGGCCCCATAATATGTTAATATTTCAAGACATATTACTAAAATTATTAAATTGCTAAAACTGGTTTAAATAAGACAATAATAGATGCTAAAAACATATATGAATATGGTTCTTTTTTTTTTTTTTTTGGAGGGGGCACATCCAGCGACACTCAGTGGTTACTCCTGGCTCTGTGCTCAGAAATCGTTCCTGGTTGGCTGGAGCTGGAGCTCAGCAGTAGGGTACTTGTCTTTCATGAGGCTCACCCATGATGGACCTCAGTTCACTCCCTCATGTCCCATATGGTCCCCCGTGTCAGGAGTGATTTCTGAGCGCAGAACCAGGTGTAACCCCTGAACATCACCAGGTATGACCCAAAACAACAACAACAACAAACACAACAACAAAAAAAGAACAAAATAAAAGAAAAAGAAAAAGAAATCACTCCTGGCAGACTCGGGGGACCATGTGGGATGCTGGGAAGTAAACCAGGATGCCCATTGCTGCTGCATGGAAGGCAAATGCATTGATGTTGTGCTATCACTTTGGCCTCACGATGATGATTATTCTTAATAACTCTATGAAACTCAATTTAAAATAACAGAGATATACTGTATACAATCTGAGGAGAGCAACATATGAGATTATATTTAAATAAACAAGTTTTATTTGGGGGGGAGGAGAAGTTATCTTCCTTTATGTTTGTTTTGTTGATTTTCTTTTTTTATTTGGTGGGAAACTATTCATGCTTGGTTTTATTTCCAGTATGCCCTTAGGTCATCAGTCCTGATGAAATACAAGAGAATCATGTTATACACAGGAAGATTGAATAAAGGTTGGCTCATGAAAGGCAAGCACCTTGCCTGCTATACTCTCTCTGATCTCTTATTTGCAATGTTTTGCCTTGATTAGACACTTTTATCAGAAATACTCTTTTTGTATACTTCCAGCTAGATTTATACAGAAGGGAGGTTCTTTGTAGTGTGGGCAGCAAACATTAGGGCTTGCACAAGTATGCATAAAACTTCTGCTGTATTGCTGATTGACCTTATTGTTATGAAAAAGCTAGACCATAAATTGCTTTACCTTTCCTTAAAGCTTTAGTTAGTTGATTTCTTTTTCTTTTTTTTTTTTATTCACTCAGAAGTCGCTCCTGGCAGGTACGGGGGACAATATGGGGAACCGGGGGATAGAACCGCAGTTCGTCCTAGGTTAGCACAGGCACCTTATCTCCAGCGCCACCACCCGGCCCCAGTTAGTTGATTTCTTTTTTTTTTTTTTTTTTTTTTTTTTTTTTTTTTTTTTTTTTGGTTTTTGGGTCACACCCGGCAGTGCTCAGGGGTTACTCCTGGCTCCATGCTCAGAAATTGCTCCTGGCAGGCACGGGGGACTATATGGGGCACCGGGATTCGAACCGATGACCTTTTGCATGAAAGGCAAACACCTTACCTCCATGCTATCTCCCGGGCTCCAGTTAGTTGATTTCTTAATGATGTTCATCTTTTTGACAGTTTCCCTAGATTTCAGTATCACTTGAGTTGTAAGTCACAAAGAGTTAGGCTTAATTTAGGGTTTCAGTCATATTTCTATATAATCATGTATTTTTGGTTTTTCTTTTTTTGTCTAGAGATTTAGTTCTATTTGCTTATTCATTTCTTTCTCTGTAATTCAGCGGTCAGCATCAGATGTAAAGCAAAGCTTTATGGAGGTTTACTCAACTGTGGCAACATAAAGCTGAGTCTTTGGAATAAAAAATTATCTGGCCAAGTGAAAGATGAATGGAACAGACTAGAAAACAGTGCAATATTCCTTTGACAGAATGCTTTCTTGTATAAAAACACTTGAAAACTAGATAAAACAGAAAGAATCGTTTCCACATATATCTTCAGGGAAAATAAAGATATGCTCAACTTAAAAAATCTCATATGTATTTCAAAACTCTTCATCATATTTAGCTATTTTAGAGTTTGTTACAAAAGCATACTACATTATAAAAAATAAGTCTAAAAACCCCATTAAATTGGATTTTCAGAATATAAAAAAGCCACAAAAAGTGGACTGTTGAATGACTATTGTTTTCTTTTCTTTTTTCATATTTCCTCCAAAAATTGCTTTGTTATCCTTAGCAGATTATGAATATGCACTTCTAAAATTTAATAATTTATATGATGCAATAAAAATTAAATATACTTAAGCCATCCAGCATTTTTATCTAGTTATGTCTGGGATAAAATACATTTAAAACACAAAGGTTACAATAAATCTGACTACTTTCTACATCAAAGGCCTTTTAGACAATTACATGAAAATTACTGATGTTTGATACTAGAAGTCACTTTTGTTCCTCTAAGCCTTGCCAGAAATTATATTTTTGAGTTCAAAGTCAGATGTATTTTATCCCCCAACTATGTAAATTTTATTGCTTCCATTTTGATTGTTATTGACTTTGTTTTAGAAAAAGGAGAGAATGGTAATAGTGAAAATGCTTTGGTTCTCACCATTATATTTTTTTTTGGAGATTTTATGTATCAAATATAGTAACTTCTCTGTGCTCTTAGTTTACTGAGTTTAAATTTTATTATATTTTATTTATATTTATTCAGCTGCACCTGAAACTGTTTTGTGGATCTTACAGATTAGTATTTGATGATCACTTCTAGTAGTTCTCATAAGAAAGCATAGTGAAAGGAGTTAAATCTAGGAATTCAGAATGCACAAACGTATGTTCATGAATTTTTAACTCACTCCCTAGTTATTTTGATAATTTTGTTCAATGATTTAATGTTAAAGATGCCACTGTAGTGGCATTTGAAGCCTTTGGGCCACTCCTTGCCATTTTCATCCAGAAGTTGTCCTGGTAAATTCTATGGCTCACTGTTTGGCTAGTTTCCCAGGGGTCATGGCTGCCACCTGCAGATTGCTTTCAGATGCCTGTACTTTACAATATTCGCTGTGTTTGTGTTTGTACTGACCCTGGAATGGACGAGTCAGCAGCAAAGGAGTCACACAAGAAACAAGACGGAGCTGGCCAACGGGTCTTGAGCAGCGTTTTTCTGTGACAGCAAAGCTTCTCTTTTCTCTGTTGCTTTCCCTACCATTTTTATTAGCCAAAGTTTATTATCAATCACCTAAAGGTCAGGGTTGACATAATTAAGGGTACTTGTGCTAATTAATTCAGAAAAGGTGAAAGGAAAAAGTGACTTTACAGATTTATGACGACAAACATTGAACTTCTATTAGTTCGTTACTGGAAGGAATTTAAGTGTTTGGAATAAGATAGAGCTTCCACCACTTGAGCTATTTCCAGTTCTTTCCTGAGTTTATATTTTTGCAAATATCTCCTCAATTTATATATTTATTTATTTATGATTTGGGGGTAAAACCTGTCAAAATTCATGGATTGTTCCTGAATTTGTACTTTAAAGTGAAATTTGTGGTTCTCCAGGATTATATTTGGTACCCAGGAATGAGAGTGGGGTTACAGGACTTAAGGCAGGAGTGTTAATCTTCATTTTATCTCTTCAGTTCACACATATTGAATTTAATAAATAATGTCTCTGCATATATTATTATTGTGTACATTTCTTCTTTAAGTTATCAAGCAATAAATTACATGTTAGTGATGAAACAATCTTGAACTATGATATGCAACAATAGCTCATATTGTATCATTTGTTTTATACACTAAAAGATTTTTAATTCATAAAATTGAAAAATTTATTTATAAGATACATGGGCTTTTAGCATGTATGATTATTTATAGAAAGCTCAATATTAAAACTTTGGAACTCTGACAATATTGAAACAAATAATATTCCCAGATAAATGAAAGAATAGAAATGATGAATACTTTAAGAAAAATGTGTATTACATTTTCATAAATGATGTTACAAAATGATAAAATCTTAGTCCAATCATGTAGTTCATTTCAATCTCTAGATCCACAAATTAAAAACAAAACAGAAGAAAACTAATTACTGTTAATTACGCTTCCAAATTTCCTGCTATCGCCTGGTAACCTAAAACAAAAAATTAAACTTAAACCAAAAATAATAGGAAAATAAATACTAACAATAACTAAAACAGTGAATGCAAACAATTAAAATATATCAGAATTCATGCAAACATATATGCGAACCATATAGAGTTGAAAAAATATAAACAAATAAACTAGTGCAGCTCAAATCAAAAATAGTTCATATATTATAGTAGACACTACATTGTATTACTTTTTAAAATTAACTTCTATTAGGGTTGGCATAAACGCACAGTGGTAGGGTGCTTGCTTGCAGGCATCTGAGTCAGGACACACATGGGTTCAATCCCCCGGCATCCCATACAGTTTCCCAAGCCAGGAATGATTTCTGAGTGCATAGCCAGAAGTTACCTCTGAGCATCAACTAGAGTGCCACCCCTCCAAAAAAAATTACCTTTTATTGGGGCCAAGAGATATTGCAGTGGTAGGACGTTTGCCTTGCATGCGGCTAACCCAGGATGGGCCCAGGGTTTAATCCCCGGTGTCCTATATAGTCCTCCGAGCCTGGAGCAATTTCTGAATGTAAAACAGGAGTTACCCCTAAGTGTAACCAGGTGTGGTCCAAAAGCAAAACAAAACAAATTACTTTCTGTTGTTATTCAATAAGATCAAGTGTTTTAGTGACTACTTTGTGACAGTAAGCAACTTCCATAAACAATTTTCTTACAACAAAATTGTAATAAAATGTTACCCTATATTTCTTGTATATTTACTATGGCTTTGTAATATCATAAACTGTGATTTGTTCCACAGTATAACTAAAAAATGTGCCACCTATGATGTAGTTAAGAGTTTCCAAGAAACAGTGATGCCATAATATTACATGAAAATGCTAAATTGTGCTATAGATAAAGGAATAGCAAATTGATGAGATATCCAATAAACAAGCATAACATTGATACACTTCTAAACTTAGAAATTGGTAAATCAGTTTTTTTTACTTTATAACTATGAATTTCTAGTGCTACTGCCAATTAAGGTCAATTAATCCAGTGAAATTATCACAGTGAAGAAATAATTTTACTGTCAACACCAGGTATGTTCTGATGATGATCTTGAATTAATTATCTTGCATTTTGATTGATCATTATAAGAGTTTTTTTTTTTTTAATTTAGTGGGAACCACATTTTTAGTTACATTGGCGATTAAGATCAGTGGACCTTAGAATGAATAAAACAACATAATCCTACATGGTCTGGTTTCCATGAAAATGGAATATGCTCTATTTTATTTGCAAATCTAAACAAAGTCAAGGTCAGACTATTTTTTTTGGGGGGGAGCAGTGGGAAGAATGGGGGGAGGGTTGCTCTCCAAACACTACTCAAAAATCTTGGGAGAGTTTATTCTTAGCCAACTGAATGGTTTGTTCCACGCAAAGGTTTAAGGATGCTTCTCAGATCATTTCATCCAAGGATATAGGGAGATCCTGAAAATACTTGGAAGCTTTTAGGATGACTCTTGGTGACATGTTTGGGGCCATGTAGTGTCAAAAACTCACCCTGAATTGGATACCTGCTTGGCTTTCTTCAATATCTTCTAGTTCCAATGACTAGACTTTTATGAGAATAAACAGATGTTTTATTTTTTAGGATTTTGTTTATAGGCAAAGGCAACTTTGTTCAGATTTTACTATGTTTTTCTCTTCCATATGATTTTATTCATACTATTTGCTTTTATGTGTGTGACTTTCTTTCATTGACATTAAAAATTGCACCCATGCAGAGATAAAGAACACTAGTTTTCAGAGTTCAGGACTGCATGAAACAAAAAAGATAATTCTCTATTTGTGAATTTTACCTGATCCTCACACTTTGGATATGTTTTTCTTGTTCTTGGTAAAACTTACATCACAACGATCACTTATGTAAGAGTCTATATTTTAATAGGCATATGGCAATTTTTCTAAGATCTGACACTGGTCCTCAAACTACAGTCCGCGGGCCACATACCGTATTTATTCTGCTTTGGTTTCTTCACTTCAAAATAAGATATATGCAGTGTGCATAGGAATTTGTTCATAGTTTTTGCTTTTACTATAGTTAGGGCTCCAGTGATCTGAGGGACAGTAAACTGGTCCCCTATTTAAAAAGTTTGAGGACCCCAGCTACAATGTTGCCCCCTCAGGCCATTTCTAATCTATATTTAGCTGAAAGTACATGCCATAGCAATTAAGCAAGAAAAAGTTACCAACTGCATCCAGATAGAGAAGGAAGAAGTCATACTCTCATTGTTCGTTGATAACATGATGTTATATCTACAAAATCCTAAAGACGCTAACAAAAGTTTCCACAAATAGATTCTTTGTTTCTCGGGCCACACCCAGCAGTACTCAGGGGTAACTCCTGGTTTTGCATTCAGAAATCGCCCCAGGCAGGCTTGGGAGACTATCTGGGATGCCAAGCTGTTCAATCTGAGATTTGAACCCAGGTTTGTCCCAGATGTTCATGTGCAAGGCAACCTCCCTACCACTGCACTATTGCTCTACACCATACAAATTGATTTTTATAGTAAAGTAGCATACTCAAGATTAATATGCAAAGATACATTTATTTTCTATATATGAATAGTGAATGAGAAGAAAATATATTAAAAATTACATTCATAATTGTGCCTTGGAAAATCAAGTACCATGGTATCAAATTAATTCATGAAACATCTTTACAAAGAAAAATACAAAGTTCTCTTTCTAGAAATAAAAGTAGACATGGAAATGGAAACACATGCCCTGCTCATGGATAGGTAGGATTACCTTGAAGATGTTAGTACTTCCCGAATCACTTTACAGATTCATTACAATTTCTATAAAGATTATATATTTAGATTACACACTTCTGGAATTTATATGAAAAAATAAAACTCCACACATTGATAAGTAATCCTTGAAATAGATTTTGGGGGCATCACATTCCCCAATTTAAAAATATATTATAAACTATTGTTTTAATCAAATGTATGGTATTGAACTAAAGATACATTTTCTACTTAATGGAATCTACTTGCATATTCTAAGACTACACAAGTAGATGATCTATTCATTTTTGATAAAGGGACAAGAAATATTAAACAGAGCAAAAAAGCCATTCAACAAATGATTTTGGGAAAAATGGTCAATAATATTATAAGAGTGAACTCACCCCTTTCTAGTGCTGTGCAAAAAATTTCAAATCAAAACAATGAAAAACTTTGATATCAGGGCCGGCGATGTGGCGCTAGAGGTAAGGTGTCTGCCTTGCAAGCGCTCGCCAAGGAAGGACCGCGGTTCTATCTCCCCAAAATCACATGATTGGGAAAAATTTAGGAAAAACACTTCATGACATTGAAGTCAAAGACATCTTCAAGTGTGAAACACCAATGGCCAAGCTAGTGGAAGCAAAGATAAACAAATGGAACAGCATCAAACTAAGAAGCCTCTGCATCTCAAAAAAATGGTGACTAGAATACAAAGACTACCCACAAAATGGGAAAAATTATTCACACAATTTTGACTGGATAAGGATTTAATATCCAAAATATACAAAACACTTGTAAAGCTTAGCAAGAATAACAATATATAAGCCCATATAAGAAAGGGAAGAAGAAATGGGCAGACATTTCCTCAAAGAAGAAGCTCAAATTGCCATGAGAAACTTTAAAAAAATGCTCCACATCATTAATCAACAGGGATATGTAAAAAAGTCAACAATGAGATACCATCTCACAACATTGAATTTGATACACATCACAAAAAAAAAGAGCACCAACACTTATTTTGGGAGAAAAGGACTCTCATTTCTGGTTGAATGGAATGCTAAATGGTCCTGCCTTTTTGGAAAACAATATGAATATTTCTAAAATAATAGAAATTGAACTTTCATGTGACCTATCAATATCACTCAAAGAATATATCCAAAACACATTGTACAAAAGCCCTCTGCATCTCTATATTCATTGCAGCACTAACCACAATAGCTGAAATATGGAAACAATGCAAGTACTTGAGAAAAAGTGAGTATATAAAGAAACTTTGGTATATC
Organism: Crocidura indochinensis; assembly: GCA_004027635.1. Classification (NCBI taxonomy): domain Eukaryota; kingdom Metazoa; phylum Chordata; class Mammalia; order Eulipotyphla; family Soricidae; genus Crocidura; species Crocidura indochinensis. The sequence goes on along the minus strand of PVKC010000337.1, from coordinate 18,426 downwards.
TACACAATAGAAATTATGTAGCTGTTAGCAAAATAATGAAATTCTATTACACATGGATGGATATGCAAAGCATTATGTTTAGATAAATGACTTATAAGAAAAGGAATACACCTAGAATGATGGCAATTTTATTTGTGTTATTGAAAAACAGTATGGTAATGAATCTAGAGACAGTAGAGATGAGGGCATGGTGGAACAGTTTATGATAAGAAGAGTCCTGCACATAGAAGAAGAGTGCTGGGAACCACTATGACAAGGATAATTGAAATAATCACTATAGATCAGAATTGGGTGCTGAACAGTGTCTAAAATATGGGGTGTATAGGAGAGTAAGAGAGAGAATGAAAAATATAAAGAGAGATAGAGGAAAAACTCTGCTCCATATCTAGGCAGGTGGAGGTAAGGAGGGATAATGGGGACATTGGCTGTGGGAAATGTTAACTGGTTAAGGGTATTGTATATTACATGATTGAAATTTGATTATTTAACTTTGTAAAAATGTATTGCACAAACCTTGTAAGCATGGTATTAAATAAAGAACTTAACAAAATAGAATTAGGATAAAGTATCATAGTTATTGCATATCAATGAACAACTCTAAGAATTGACATATTAATTAATCTCCAGTAACTGTTTCTATATTGATATCTTTACCCAATCCACTTTTATATTTATATTTATACTTTGCTTGATATAGCAAGGTTTCTGATAGATCCCCAAAATACTCCCATGACTGATCAACATGGATATTTATGTTTATCAGAAGGTAGTGTCTTAACTAAGATCAGTTTCATAGTGGCAAAAGTTTTCCCAAACATGTTCCCATTGGTTACTCACAGATTCATAAATGTGTAGTCATGATAATTATTTTATAAATAATAGACTGCTTTTGCTATCTTTGTGTTACATGATAAGATCAATCAGTAGAAATAACTAACTGGACATTCCTAGAAAAAATTAGCAATATGAACTTCTGGTGGAACTGAAGAAATTAATGCAATCATCAATGATTTGAAAGAAACAAAAATTTGTTACTTATCACATGCCAATTTAAGCCACTAATTGGACTTGCTCAGGAGTCAGCTAGGTCATAGAGAATGGTTATGTACTATTTCAAAATTAATTGAGTAGTGACACCAATTATAACTACTATTCCAGGTAAAATGCCTGAAGAAAATTGATATATCTCTAGCAGATATCTTGCTTACTTTTGATGTAGCTAAATTGGGTGCTGAACAGTCTAAAATGGGCAGTATATATATATATATATATATATAATATATATATATATATATGTGAGTGAGTGAGTGACAGAGAGAGAGAATAAAATATCTGCTCCATAGCTAGACAGATGGAGGGTGGGGTGGTGGGAATGAGGACATTGGTTGTGGGAAATGTGAACTGGTTAAGGGTATTGTATATTGCAAAAGTGAAACTCGTTTAACTTTATGGTTTAAACTTTCTTTAACTTGCATCCTAACAATAGTTATGAATACCTAGATGCAGTTCATTTTTATGTTATAAGACCAGTACATCTTGCATATAATGATTCATGATTTTCTTGATATCATTACATTCATTTTATGTTGCAGCAATAAATATTATCCTCTTGACATACAATAATATATAATGCATTTCTAGTACACTTATTGACTGAATTAGAAAGAAGAACATCAAATGTCTTAACATTTTTATTGGAATAAAATTACCCAAATAATAACATAAATGTCTTAAATATGTAAGTCCACCTCTTTTATTTTTTAATTACAAATCCTTCACAGTTGTATTTCAGACCTATATTGACAATGAATTAAGGTCATTCCTATCAGCAATGTTGACCACCTTCCACTACAGTTCCCAGCATGTATTCCATACATCCAATTGTAGTCTTCTAGAAATACTAGTGTAAAGGGTCCTTTTTATGTTTAGCTTGTTATAGTTTGGGTTTCTTGATTCTATTGTTGACTTTGGTTTTGGTATTTAGATCTGACCTTTTTAATCAGTGCTCCTGACACCACTAGGTCCTAGTTCCATCCACTTTTTTTCTTTTATAATTTTCTAAAAATGATATAGAAAGATGTGATAAATTAATATGATTCATGTTCTAAGGTTCTATGAAAAAGGTGGGAGCCCACATCAAGAAGGGGGCATTGTAGTAAGTTTTTTTTTGCATAGGTGCAGTAAACATTGGGAAAATATGAAAGGCAAATTCCTTGACCTAAAAAAGATATAGGGTGTCTCCACCCAAAAAGCATATTGTCATAAGACCAACTACAGGTTTCAGAAATATTTGTTGTCCAACCCCAAGAGCTTTCTTTATGGACCCAATAGAAATACTGTTCAGTTTCAATTGTCAACGTCAGTCTTATGTCATTAGAGATCTTGTTTTATACACAGGTCTTAGAAAAAGCAAGGAGCAAAGTTTTTCTTTATGGTCCTAGAAAAAGTTCTTCTCTGTCACTATTGTCTTAGTCAGTCTTCTGTAATTGGAGTTCTTGACATTTTCACAGTCTCATGACCAGAGAGATAGAGATAGTAGTGGGTGAAGTTCTTGTGCTCATAGCAGATCTAGGTTTTATTCCCACCTGTGTTGTCCCCTGATTTAGGCAGTGTGATCTATAACCAGAGGTGTAGGACTATGGCAGCATAGCCAAATGCCCCCAAACCAAACAACACAAAATTAAAACAAAAATAAAGAATCTCAAGGGTAGGGGAGTGGGGAAGAAAAATCCCTGACAGGTAGTATTAATGCAATCTATATACCATAATTTGTACATTTTAAGAAGTGTATTTTCCAAATCATACACACTAATATCTACAAACTGTGGTTTCCTGGTCCCAAATGTATCTCATTCTCTTTTTTTCTGTCTATAAAAAGAACTTTATATTTCATAAGGGATTATATAAAAGACAACATTTATCTAACTACTATAATTATCAAGGTCATATGATTATGTATTACTTTCATAATTGTAAGTGTCCTCAAATTATTTTATATTCTTTGCGTGTTTTCAAAATATTGGATATTCAAGGTGGATAAATTGGTCCTTGGGAGGAAGAAATGAAAGTTAGACCTACTTACAATAAAGGGACTTCTTAATGGAAAGCAAAGTGTGACCTTTTACCTTTGCTCTAATAACCTCAAATGCTGCCATTTGAACAGCATTTTTCTGACCCATTGCAAAGTGCACTATTTAATGTGAAACAATTCTAAATCAGTGACACATAAAGTTTCTTCCATAAGTGCATTTTGCTGGTCACTAAGCAGGTAACCCTTTATGACTAGTCAAAATTGCTTGTTATCTTCAATATTCAGCACACATTGATGAAACATAAAATGTAAGGAAAGGAACATTTGTTTACGTGTGCAATAAAAAGCATATTTCATAACAGAATTGATTATCTTTATTTACTAACTGTTCTCACTGGTCATGTTTGATATATGGAAAGCTATCATTTTATTTCTAAAAAACACATTATAAATTCATTGTCCTCTACTTTATTATAGTTTTGTTTCCTTTATTTTCAAAATAGTATATAAAAGCTTCCATACTTCACAATCACCTTTAGGAGCTTACTAAATTCTTTATCTTAGTAAATATTTAGGGTAAAATATAGGGTTCTTTAAAGGAAAAAAACAGTAACCAAGGGATAATTTTAGAGGTAAAAATGCTCTAGAAATGAAATTGGTCCTTAACTTGCTTAAATAACAAGAAAAAAGGGGGATAGAGCCTCCTCTAAATGTCATCGTAGAGTTTTGAATGAGTAGAGGAAACCTGACATTAATTTTTAAAAATATGCTTAATTAATTACAAATTTTAAAAGTGGTTTTATTATGAACAAGAGCTTATTACATGAGTGTCTATTACCATTGTATTATTTACATATTGAATACAGTTTAATTTTTTCACCCAAAGACTTCCAAGTGTAAGCCTTTTTTGTTTGTTTGCTATTTGTTTTGGGACACGCCCAGCAGTGCTCAGGGGTACCTCCTGGCTCTAAGCTCAGAAAGGCTCAGGGACAATATGAAATGCTGGGATTTGAACCACTGTCCTTCTACATGCAAGGCAAGCGCTCTACCTCCATGCTATCTCTCCAGCCCACCCCCAAGTGTAAGTCTTTAAGAACACTATTAGCATTGCCAATGATGGAAGCTTGAAGAGAACAGAGAACATGATATTGAAAGTAAGTAATATATATGTGCATTATATAAAGTTATTCTCTATGTAAAAGGCCATGGTTGCTATAAAAGAAGGCATATATAAAAAGGCCTGGAGTGAAACTTTTCAGAAGCTACTCTTTTAACTTTAAATAAATACTCAAATATCTCTGGTGATATTTTCACTGCATATTTTATAAAATGTTATATTACACCTTTAAATTCATATTTATTACTATTGTTAACTTATATAAAATTAGCATAGAATTTATCACAATGCTATTATACTACATCCTTCACCAATTAGATACTGATACCGCCAACACAATAACTTGTTCACACCCAGCAACACCTAGCAAACTCTATTCAGTTGTCAAAGTTTAAGGAGTATTTGTTTTCATTGTCAAATACAGCAAATAAACAAGTTTTGTTTGTTTGATTGATTTTTGAACAAGAGCAAGAGAGTGCTTAAGGATTACTCCTGGATTTGCACTCAGAGAAATTGTAGTTGAGTGTATTGAACCTGTATCATCTGCATACAAAGCAAATAAATGCACTGCCTATGTAATCTCATTCTAGCCCTTTTTACTTTGTTTTATTTATTCGCATGCTATAACCTTTTAGTTAGATTAACCAGTATGTGTCTGTCGTCTTCCAATTTTATTTTGGTTACCACATTGCTCTCTAGTTTTATTCACTTTGTTGAAAAATGCAAGACTTTATTTCTTTATTTACTACATTACTAGAGTACTATTTACTAAAGTAAATAGCATTACTGTGTTTATGTCTTTTGATTTTTTTTTTTTTTGGATCACACCTGTTTGGTGCTCAGGGGTTACTCCTGGCTAAGCACTCAGAAATTGCCCCTGCTTGGGGGGACCATATGGGATGCATGGGGATCGAATCGCGGTCCTTCCTTGCTAGTGCTTGCAAGGAAGACACCTTACCTCTGGCATCACATCTCCGGCCCCTACTGTGTTTATGTCTTAAAATCTATTTATTTGGTCAGCTGCCAGGATACTTTGGTGGTTGTCAGATCTTGTTTATTATAGAGTAGTCATAAAGATAGTTTGTTCTTGGATTCCGCCTATGGTATTGATCTCAAACTACAGGGTAGAAGAATCACCATAGAACAGCTGTTCTGGGTGACATGCAAGATAAACTGCTCTGGGGATTCTTCTTGAGGCAGAAGCTTCAGAGACATCACCTCAAAGATTGGGTGCCATCTCCCCATATTTAGCTGTTACTCTAAGTCAGGCTTGATCCTTCGACCTCCATCCTCCCTCATGGAAAGCTCAGTGTAAGACTGATTGCTTCCTAACCATTCTGGCCATTTTTATTGCCTACATTAGATATTTGCTGTCCAATACAACAATCATTATACAAATATATATATGGCAGTCAAAGTGATTACAGATATAAACATTATTAAAATAGCAATATATAGATATAATCAATATATTCAAAAGTTTAATATCAGTTACATTTCTATAATAATTTTATATTTAATAAATATATAACAAAATTGTGGTAATCACTTTTAAAATTAATTTCAACTTTGTATTTTAATGTTGCTCATGAAAATTTAAAATAGAGCTGAGAATATATTTGAATTAACACCTACATAATAAAATGTGTAATATTTGTTCATAGAAGATTTTACAGATAATTTTGGTAAATAAGAAGTTGTGCTAAAGATGTTATAATTTTATATTAATCGTACATTCCATCATATTCTTATTTTAGACCAAAATGTCTTGGGACAATTTTATATGTTGCAAAATAACATATGAGAGAAAAAGTAGAATTTATTTTGTTATAATGCACTAAATATAATTTAAATCTTCTTCTTCAATATAGTTCAGTTCTTGGGAATAATAACATAGATTGTATGTTCTTTTTTTTTAATTTTTTTTTTTTTTTGGTGTTTGGTTTTTGGGTCACACCCGGCAGTGCTCAGGAGTTACTCCTGGCTCCATGCTCAGAAATTGCTCCTGGCAGGCACAGGGGACCATATGGGATTCGAACCAATGACCTTTTGCATAAAAGGCAAGCGCCTTACCTCCATGCTATCTCCTGGGCCCCAGATTGTATGTTCACATCCAAAAATGTACCTGACTATATCTGACTTTCCTCTATAGTGCTTTATCTTAAGCATTAGAAATATATTAAGCTGAAGTAAAAACAACTCTAAAAGGTTTAAGTGACATAAACCAATATTATTTCCTTAAAAATAGTTTTTCTGTACAATTGTTCATGATTCAGTTGTTCCAGGCATAGCATGATCCAATATCCAGTCACCTCCTGAATCCCCAGACATCAACAATTGTCTTTAGGTTCCCACAAAAACTATTGTTTTGCTTCAGAACCTCTTGTGAATGGAGAGAAATGGAAGATATTGCATTTGAAGTGCTTATTAGGTATCTCAGTTATAATGTTAATTGTCAGATATAGTACCTAAATTCGAAGAGTTGTCTAAAATGTTAAGTGCATTCCTAAAAATGTATTAAAATGTAAGTGTAGGTCATTTCTCAAAATAGTAAATGTAGATAGGAAAAAGCAAAATAGAAGGACTGATTTATGATACAGTCAATGACTTAGACTCCATTTATGTTAAATTATAAGTCTTACTGAACTTAATATTTTGCATTGGTAATTTTAAAATAATATTAAGCATCATGCAAATTGAAATTAGTCATGATTCTTTAGAGAATAAGAATTAATAGGATATTGTGATATTAATAAACAATGTTATCAGTGTAATAGCTTGAAAATAAAGTATATTATTTTCTTTTTTCTTTTTTTTTTTTTTTTTTTTTTTGGTTTTTGGACCACACCCAGTGACGCTCAGGGGTTACTCCTGGCTATGCGCTCAGAAGTCGCTCCTGGCAGGCACGGGGACCATATGGGAACCGGGGGATCGAACCGTGGTCCGTCCAAGGCTAGCGCGGTAAGGCAGGCACCTTACCTGCAGCGCCACCGCCCGGCCCCAGTATATTATTTTCATTCACATAAACTGATAGGTAGATTATTTAAAATTCTATTTTTTCATGTACCCGATATGCCAATATTTACCTATTGGTGTATATAAAGTAATTTCTACTATTTAAAATAATTTAAAAGTATTTAAGTTTCGGCCCAGGAGATAGCATGGAGGTAAGGCGCATGCCTTTCATGCAAAAGGTCATCAGTTCTAATCCTGGTGCCCCATATGGTCCCCCGTGCCTGCCAGGAGCAATTTCTGAGCATGGAGCTGGAGTAACCCTTGAGCACTGCCGGGTGGGACCCAAAAACCAAAAAAAAAAAAA